>BQNB010000676.1:0-92355 GCA_026074375.1 Tanacetum coccineum | reverse complement strand
ATCCTTACCAGTAGGAACTACATACCTACCAGCAGGAACTTTTACTCTACCAGTAGGAACTACATACCTACTAGTAGTAACTATCTAGGAATAACTTTTGCTAGGGAATGTACAAGAAAACAGTTGGATTCTAAAGCAAGGTACTCTTCATTCAAACTTAAGGAGCTGGATAAGACAGAAGAACCAAAGGCCTTGTTGTCTGTTGATTCAATGTTAAACTGGTCAGATCATGAAGGTGAAGATGTGGAAAATGGTGCTGCTCAAGTATATGGGATGATTGCTGGAGCTGAGGAGGATGCTGCTGGTAGTGCTACTAGTAATGCTACTGGTGATGTTGCTAATGCTGCTGCTGAATTTGCCCTCATGGGTATCTCTTCTCAGGTACAAACTTGTCCTTTTGGTTGTGAACATTTATATGCTGAACTTAAAAAGGAATTTGACAATGTAGAAGCTCAATACAAAGAGTGTTATATTCAGGTTCAAGCATATAAAAGTACTTTACAAACTTTAGAACAACAGAAGGGATGGTACCAAAGTAATCAGTTAGCATTAGAAGAAAGAATTAGAATCTTAACTGCTAATTTAGAAAACACAACAAACATGCTAAAATATACTGAGAAACTGAATGAAAAGGCTAAACTTGACAACCTGAATGATAAGGTTAAACTTGAGGAGTCTAATGCAGGATTTGACAAATGGAAGGAGTCTTCTAAAAACCTGGTCAAATTGATCAATAGTTCCATGTCCACTAGATCAAGATTTGGTTTAGGATTTGGAGATACTTTTGGATCAGATGAGGTGTTTGATCTCTCTGCCCCTAGTATCTTTGACCTATCCCCTAAGGATATTGCAGAGAAACCTCTCTATGACTGGTTTGTCAAACCTGTTGGAATGCATGCTGTTCCTCCCCCTATAACAGGAACATTCATGCCTCCTTCCAACAAGCCAGACATTGATGATACACATTTTACCTATGGTTCAAAGTCCAATAATTGTGTTGAAACTACCTCTGTATCTAATGACTTTGTCTCTTGTGATAACAGTGACAAGTCCTCAGACTCAGAGTCCGCTGGCTTTGCATCCTGTACATCAAGTGTCACCTCCTCAAGCACCATGCCCAATGCCTCTAGTTCAGTTGATTTGCAGACTTTACACAAGACTGATGACCAAGGACCATGCAATGTCACTCAAACTCCTAGTTTTTCTTGTAAGGAGAATGTAAAAACTCCTAGGAATTTATGTAATAGGAATGGATCAAACAATATTAGTCTGTGTAAAAACAAGTCTTTTAGTGTTAAGAAATGTTTTGTTTGTGGTAGTAAATTTCATTTGATTCGTGATTGTGATTTTTATGAGAATCAGTTGAGATTGAATAATGCACCTGTGTGGAAAGATGTAGAAAACATTCCCTCATTTGTTCCTAGACCAGCCTATGTTCCCACTGGTAGTAGGAACAGACCAACATCTGTTCCTGCTGGAAGGCCATTTCCTGCTGGTAGTAGGAACAGACCAACATCTGTTCCTGCTGGAAGACCATTTCCTGCTGGAAGACCATTTCCTGCTGGAAGGCCATTTCCTGCTGGTAGGCCATTTCCTACTGGTTGGCATAATCCTGCTGCTAGACCTATGACCAGACCAAAAAGCCATTATTTTCAACAGTTTAGTAGGCCTGGCTCATATAACCAAATGGCTATGGATGAGGGAAGATGGGGAACTGCTGTTAAGACCTCAGCAGGTTGTTCTTGGCAAAGTAACAGGCCAAATATGCATTGGGGATCCAAGAACAATGGTGGATCTCACCAATCTACAGGGTTTTCCTCTTATTGATCCACAAGGCAGGCCCAAGTCAGTTCTGACTTGGGTCTCCCATGTATACTAATGTTGTACTTTCTTGTGTATATTGTAGGACAATCCTCATACAAATAAAGATATAGGTATTGTTGATAGTGGTTGTTCCAGAAGCATGACAGGTAATAAGGAGAAATTGGCTGATTTTGTGAAGATTAAAGGAGGGACTGTCACTTTTGGAGGTGGAGATGGTAAAATCACTGGAAAAGGCACCATTAGGACTTCCAACTTCAATTTTGAGAATGTTTATTATGTGGAAGAGCTTCAGAACTTTAATTTGTTCTCTGTGTCACAAATCTGTGATACCAAGAACAAAGTTCTGTTTACTGACTCAGAGTGCCTTGTACTCTCCAAGGAGTTCCAACTACCTGATTCAAGTCAAGTTGTTCTCAGAGTTCCAAGGAGACACAATCTCTACTGCTTCAATTTGACTGACATCCATTCAGAAAGAGAAATCAAGTGTTTGTTGGCAAAAGCATCCTTAGATGAGTCCACAAAATGGCATAGAAGGATGGCTCATGTGAACTTCAAAAACATGAACAAGCTGGCAAAACATGGATTAGTCAATGGGCTTCCTTCCAAACTCTTCACAAATGAACACAACTGTGTTGCCTGCAACAAAGGAAAGCAACACAAGGCCTCTTACAAGGCCATCACTGCAGTCAGCACCATTTCTGAGCCTCTCCAGTTACTTCATATGGACCTTTTTGGTCCTACTTCCATCAGAAGCATTGATCACAAGCACTATTCCTTGGTGGTTACAGATGACTTTAGCAGGTTTAGCTGGGTTTTCTTTTTGGGGACTAAGGATGAGACTTTTTATATCCTTAGGGATTTCATTACTTTTGTTGAAAACCAGCTAACTAAAAAGGTTAAGGCTATAAGGTGTGACAATGGGACAGAGTTTAAAAATTCTAACTTAATTGAACTCTGTGGGTCCAAGGGGATTAAAAGGGATTATAGTGTTGCCAGAACCCCACAACAAAATGGGGTTGCTGAAAGAAAGAATAGAACCCTAATAGAGGCAGCAAGAACTATGCTTGCTGACTCTAAGTTACCTACCATGTTTTGGACAGAAGCAGTTAGTACTGCTTGTTATGTTCTAAACAGGGTGTTGGTAACTAGGCCCCATAATAAAACTCCCTATGAACTTTTATCTGGGAAAGTTCCAAACGTTAGTCACCTTAAACCTTTTGGCTGTCATGTGACCATACTTAACACTAGTGATCATTTGGGAAAATTTGAGGGTAAAGCTGATGAAGGTTTTCTTGTTGGGTACTCTGCTCATAGTAAAGCTTATAGAGTTTATAATTTATCCAACAAAAGGATAGAAGAAACACTGAATCTGAGATATATGGAAGATAAGCCAAATATTCAGGGTTTGGGTCATGAATGGTACTTTGATCTTGACTATTTGACTGATTCTTTAGGTTATACTCGTTTCAAGTCTAATCAACCTGCAGGTACTCCAGATACTAACAATCATGCAGGTACACAAGATGACTCAGATTCAGAGAGTGATGAGCAATTGATTGTTGTTCCTTCTTTTCCTTCTAACCATTTTTCAGGTCCCGAGGTTAATCCTGCTTCTGACACTGTGGAGAGCACTTCAGACTATGCAGAGGAACTTGCTAGGCTTCAAAGACAAGCATATGAAGCCAATTCTGCAGCAACGGACACTTGGAAAATAGCTGATACGGTTCCTGCTGTTAGTGCTATTCCTGCTACTAGCATTCCTGCTGGTAGTATTAATCCGGCTGCTGGTGGTTCTGCTGTTCCTTCTACACCATCTTCCTCTATGGTTGAACCTGTTCATGCTGATGATACACCACTTCCTCCTGGTCTCTCATCGGGCTCAAGTGAAAATTCTACTAGATTTCCCTCTCCTTCTGACCTTGCCAATCACATATCCTCATCTTCAGAGATGGAGGGCATTCACCATCATCCTACTACTGGCATTTTCTCTGAATCTTCATATGATGCTGACTTTGGTGGTTCAATCACAAATTTAGCACCTCACATAGATGTTGATCCAGCTCCCACAAGAAGAGTGCATACTGTGCATCCTATTTCACAGATTATTGGGGATATTTCTTCACCAGTTCTCACCAGGGGATCTTTGAAGAAATCCAAGTTTGGAGAGAGTGCTCTTGCTGGCTATGTTCATGATCAACAAAGGAACAATCACACAGACTATTTACATTGTCTGTTTGCTTGTTTTCTCTCCCAACTTGAACCTAGCAGTGTTGCTCAAGCACTTAATGATCCTGATTGGGTAGAAGCTATGCAGGAGGAAATGCAACAGTTTGTTCATCAGGAGGTGTGGAAGCTTGTGCCATTACCAGAAGGAAAAACTGCTATTGGGACTAAATGGATTCTTAAGAATAAAAGAGATGCCAGAGGTATCGTAGTTCGAAATAAAGCAAGGTTGGTGGCTCAAGGTCATAGGCAAGAGGAGGGCATTGACTATGATGAGGTATTTGCTCCAGTGGCTCGAATTGAAGCTATTCGCTTATTCTTAGCATTTGCTTCATACATGGGTTTTATGGTATATCAAATGGATGTCAAGAGTGCCTTTCTCTATGGGGAAATTGATGAAGAAGTCTATGTTACTCAACCCAAAGGATTTGAGGATCCTTTTCACCCTAAACATGTGTACAGAGTTGTGAAAGCTTTGTATGGCCTTCATCAAGCACCACGGGCCTGGTATGCACGCTTGTCTACTTTTCTGTTAAAGCATAATTACAGAAGAGGTTCAATAGACAAAACTCTCTTTATTAAGAAGAATTCCAGGGACATCATACTTGTACAGGTTTATGTGGATGACATTATTTTTGGCTCCACCAATAAAGCCTGGTGTGATGAATTTGAGGTGTTGATGAAAGGTGAATTTGAGATGAGTGCGATGGGTGAGTTAACATTCTTTTTAGGACTTCAGGTTACTCAGAAGTCAAATGGGATATTTATCAGCCAAGACAAGTATGTCCAGGACATGCTTAATAAGGTAGTGGGTAGGTCCATGCAACTATACACCCTATGTAGCTGCCTAAGCCTAAATTCAAGGAGAAAACTGATGATGCTGTTATTGTTCATCTATACAGATCTATGGTAGGGTTTTACTTATGTGATTTGACAGCTTCAGGCCAGATTTTATGTTTGCAGTGAGTGCTGTTATTGACACCTGGTCACACCTTTGCTTCCAATTTGAATGCGTAAAGAAGTTCTTTATGTAACTCAAAGGCCAACCACAACTTGGTCTTTGGTACCAAAAGATTTCTCCCTTTTGTGTTGGAAGCTTACAGTGATAGTGATTATGTTGGTCTCCAATGGTGATAGGAAATCCACAACTGGTGGATGCCAATTTCTGGGTAGAAGATTGATATCATGGCAGTGCAAAAGCAAAACAGTAAGTGCAACTTCTTCCATGTAGCAAATATACGTTGCTGCTGCTCATGTTTGGTCAGGTACATTGGATTCAAAATCAAATGCTAGGATTATGGTTCAATTTTATGAACATAAAATCCTTATTGATATCTAAGTAACCTTATGCATTGTTAAAAATCCAGTTTTTCACCAAAGAACAAAGCACATAGAGATTAGGCACCATTTTATTAGAGATGCAAATGAGAAAAATCTTATTCAGGTGCTTAAAATTCACACAGATGATAATGTGGCTGATTTATTGACCAAAGCATTTGATGGACCCAGATTTAATTATTTAGTGGTTCATATTGGGAATGCTTTATCATAAATCCTTTGTTTTTAAGAGGTAGGATTTAGATTTTAAGGGGCGGACTTGTTATCTGATTTTTTTTAAAATAGTTATTTTTTTCTTTTAGCCTTATTTTTTTACAGATATTAGACTAGCAGCTTTAATTCTTGTAGTTAAATCTTTTATTTTTCCATGTATATGGTATGTGTGGTTTTGGTCTAATCTTTTGTAGTGAAATGATTCATGATGTGTGAATAGCATGGAGTGTGTGTGGCTTTATTTTGATGAAAACAATTCCTTCTGGTTGGATTTGTATCATTTCTGGTGTTGCAAGAGTTTCTACTAGTGGTAATACTGGTTTCTACTGGCTGGAAACTATATTTCTATCGGTTGTCTTTCTGGTTTTCTGCTGGTAGCGTTGTTTCATGACAGTCTTGTTAATTTTAAGTTAGGGTTGCTTTTTCTTTTATGAGAATTATAAATTGAGTTTTATTATATTTCAATAGTAAAGATGAGATAAGTGGGCATTTAAATTGAATAAAGCGGGTATCTATTTAAGGTTAATCTCGGTTTGACCAATCATTTTTACAATACCTTTGAGATCAACCGTATATTTTTACAGCCCTATTTATTTTTCACTCACCTTCGAAATTGTGATTCCTACTACCCACCAGTAGCAACTCTCTTGCATTCTAACACCAGCATTAACACACAATCCTATTCAAGCTACCGTCGAATCAATGGCTGCCCTAAATATCGCGATGAGCACAACAAGATTGGATTTTTGGAGAACCCAAAGGGAGTACCGATTATCATCAGGTTATTGATTTTTTAACTTGATTCCACATTAGGTATGCTATTGTAACTGACCCATAATCTATTAATAACGATTCCTAATACACCCAATTCTGGTCTATGGCCTCACTCCGATCATCTGAGTTAGGTCCACCAGCTATTGTGGCCACCATTGATGGGACTCCTTACACAATCACTGAATCACTAGTGAGGAGTCAATTACAGTTACATGATGAGGGGGGAATTGTAGATATGCCTATACCTGACATATTCTAGCATGGATAATCTAGGGTTACCCCTGAGGAAAGTTGACTTTCTAAGAAACAAATTCTCCCTCGTGGAGGTTCCTGATCCATATTCTCATACATTGTTTAGTACTAGTCAGGGAGTTGGGATCAGTTGGAACCCCCTTTGGGGCTATGCTTTATCATGTTTGTGTGAGGGAAAGAAGTACAATTGGTCTCGCTATATCTTTACTGGGATGGTAAATAACATTAATAATTCTAAGAAATTTTTGATGTTTCCTAGGTTTCTACAACTGATACTGGACATAGAAACTAGGCATACCAAACCATACCATGCATTTAGACTGACCAGCAAGATGTTTGCAAATATGAGACTGAATTTTCATGGAGACCATATGCCATTGGTGGCTGCAATGCTTCCTCCTACTCAAGCTGCCATTGCAGCTGGAACATCAGGGGAGGCAGCACCACCCAACCCTCAGACTGACCATGAAACTGCTACAAAACCTGTGCACCAACCTGCTTCTCCTCCACACTCACCTAAGGCTTCATCCCACCCTGATGTTACACCTGTTGCATCTGTTTATCCCTTTGTTGCTCCTACACCATCTTTTGCTACACCTGTTTCTAGGTCATCTAGACTTAGGACAGGAAGTCAATCATCTGCTGCTGATATCAAGACGATAGAACCAGGGAGGAAGTCCTAGAACAAGGTAGATGCCATCTTTGAAGTGGATTTGTATGATCCTGATAAATCTTCATTCAGTGCTTAATCTGATAATGACCTGATGATTTGATGATGATTCCAAACCTCTTTTTTGGCATGCTTTTGCTGCATGGAAGATATTCCTACTGGCTTGGGTGATAGTAATGCTTTATATTCACTGATAAATTTCCAATACTTTACTCATCTTAGAGAGATTCTGCACTTGATTGATAGACAGGATCTGTCTAAGTTATATGGAATGGTTGTTAAGCATTATGAAGTCAACCCTCTAGCTGGTACATGAATGATTTTGTGGGGAGATCTTCATGTTTTGTTTGAATCTACTACTGGTGGTTCAAGTGTTGAAGTCTTGGATATGATCAACGAGGGAGTGGTTTTCCAACTGGAAATTGTTTCCATTTTCTGGTGTTCATGTGCTAGAAACATTTACTGGCAAGATCTTATACATGTTTGCAGATACACCATATCCTCTCTCTGCTTCACTCATGAAGAAGATGCTGAAGCATAAGTTGGAAGTGGAGATAGATGGTATAGGGAATGACATGACATATGCTGTGCAACTGATTCAATTCATCAAGAATCAGCTTGCTTCTAGTGTTCCCTCTGCATAAGTCTGGTACAATGTTACTGTCTTGTATATACTCTGTTTCTTTTGGTATGTATAGTTTTGATTGTTGCAGGTGCTTTTGGATGGTTTTTGAGGTTTTTGAGGTTTTTGGATGGCATCACAATGTTCTGAGCTTAAATCCTTTTTGGCTCAAAATTTGTTTTAGGTGATACATATGTTGGTGCAAATGGTTTTTGGCTCTTCGTTTTCAAAAAGTTTCTTTTTGGAGGGCACCATCATTAATGGGTATCAATTCCCAGGCTTATGGATAGAAAATAATTAAACCATGGCTCTCATTTGTCCGGCCTTCAGGCTAGAATTATTTGTGTTTTGGTTTCAATTCCAGGTCTTGCACCATGAAGGAATTGATATAGTGTAATGGTCTTGCTTTAAAAAACCATAGGGTCTCTCAATGACCAATGTTTCTTTAACAATAATTGTGAGTTGTTTTGCAATCCACTTGGGAGTACCTTTCTGGGTCCCATGGATTGTCTAGCCCACAAAGCAATAAGGCTCTTTGGTAAGGTTATCCAAAATCGTTTATGGCTGTGATAACTTGCCAAAGTCATATAGTACTCAACCCACTATGTTTCAAGTTTGGAGTGGTTGAAAATGTTCAATCTTCCACGGCATTCCTTTTTCTAGACCATAGATTGCGCTAGCCCAAAGAGTTAATGGCTACTTGGTAAAGGCTTCTTCAAAATCCATTTTCTTTCTATGTTTCACCTCTCCCGGAGTTAACACACCTATGGGATGTGATAAGAATCCGTATGTAACCTGAATTGATGGATGTTGTGAGGTGGTCCAAGTTGGTGCTGGATTAAAGATTGATGCAGTTAAAATGTTTAAAGGTCAATCATTTGGATGCTGCTGTTTCTATCCTCAAGTTTAAAAGACTGTAGGATTCTATCTAGGAAACTGGAAGTTAATACTATGTCAAATTCTAGTTTAGGGAGGATTGTTAGGTATATTTGTATTTATTAGTTCCTACTGGTAGGTATGTAGTTCCTACTGGTAGTGTAATGTATGTTAGTATTGATGTTCTACTGGAAGGTATATAGTTCTTTTTTTTTTTTTTTCACTCCTTTTCCATTCCCTTTTTTTCCCCCCTTTTTTTTCCCACCCCCCCCCATGCTGGTTATATTTCTTAGTCCTGGTAGAGTAAACTAGTGACTCTGGGTTAGTTCTAAGCTATGGATAGACCATGAGAAGTAATAGAAGACTCATGAAAAACGTAAGTGCTAGGAGAATTAGTTTAGGGTTTCATATCTATAAATGAAACCACACGGTTTAGGCTTAAGAGACGATTGAACAATCAAGAAACAGTTTTACGATTAATAGAAAAGATCCATAGAGGATCAAAGTATTGTTTTTAGTAATTCTTCTTTAGCACTATTGTTTATTTTCCGCGTGAACAATAGATTGTTTGTTGAGTCTCTCACAGATGCTTACTTTGATTACATTAGTGCTCTATATCCTTCACAGGCTTAAAAGATCTATCTAGGGCTGAGACCTACAATATTGTATGTATTTGTGTGAATTTGATAACCTACAATTGGTATCAATCACCATGGGATGATTAGAAGTGTTTTTTTGAATAAAGTTATCATTTTAAGAGCCTTGAAGACTATCGAAGACAATCAAAGATATTCGAAGACAAAGACTTAAAATTTAAAGACTTTTGTGGATTCTTGTGTTAAATTAGAAGGATTTATTTGAAGACTTGACAAATAAATATAACCGAACCACGTTGTTGTGTGAAACTGTTAAAGAAAATGAAAGCAACGTAATAAAGGCTCAATTACAACCGAAGGTGGAAGCCCTAACCGAATGGCTTCCTAGCGCAGTTTGGTTAACGTGGTGAGTTAAGGGTCCCCGAACCTCAACAACCGAACCAGTTCATCCGACCAGTTCACCGACCAAGCTTATCCGAACATGCCGTCTAAACCGAACCAGAGGTCTTAACGGAACCATCACTTCTTAACCGAACCAGAAAGGAACTTCTTAACCGATCCAGTACCTCTTAATCAAAACAGAGGTCTGAACTGAATCAAGGATTTTTTGAAGCTCGTTTTAAGGCAAAGCGTCAATCTTTTAGTTTTTTGGTGATAAAGTCTCAACCTTTATTCATGGTTTACTTAAAGATTCAACCTTTTCACTAAAACAACAAACAATCAAACCACACAACACTTACTTTTCATCGAAAATGATCCGTAATATCAATTCGTACAAAGACTACACAATCATTTCATAATGACTACATTGGCAGAAAACGTTATTGTAGCCGGGGCTGATAACCGTCCTCCTATGCTTGATAAAAGTTTGTACAACTCTTGGAAGAGTCGTATGATACTTTACATCAGAGGGAATGGTTCATGGTAAATCACTTAATCAATCCTTGATGACATCAAATAACGTTACTTTTATAGCATCATTTATCCTATGTAATTAACCTATTTTGTATAATTATTGCAAGAATTGTTACTTAATCATTTATATTTGAGAATTGCAGTAATTATGGAGTACTTGGTGAAGATTAGCTAAAAGGCACGCATTTTGGAGCATAAACGAAGAGTTCGAGAAAGTCTACTGATCTGACAGCCAATACGCCGTATTATTCTAGACCTATACGACGTATCCAAGACTTTGACGAATTAAAAGACCATTGCCTGACTTTGAAGAATACGTCGTATCCACATCAATGATACGTCGTATATAATACTTTGGTCAACGAAGAAAAACAAACTGGTTTTACCTAATACGCCATATCCATCAAGAAGATACGACGTATATGTGCCTGCACTTCACAGATAACCACGAAGGATTGGAGACCCAATACACCTTATCCAGGAGCCCCTATACGCCGTATCCAAGGTTTATTAAACACTAAAAGATTCTAAAAGATATCAAACGTGGTCCTTACTCCAAGAAATTCCCAATACGCCATATCCCACATCGCCCGATACGACGTATCGACCTGTTTCCAGACTCAATAAATAGCACGAAAGTGAAGATATGGAGAAAGGTGCTTCTGAAGTCTATGGGATGATTGCAGGATATGGGGATGATGCTGTTATTCCTGCTGTTGATGCTGCTGATGGAGTTAGTACTGATGGTATTTTTGCTGATGGTGTTTCTGTTGCTGCTGGTGTTGGTGCTGATGGTGTTTCTGTTACTTCTAGTGATGCTACTGATGCTGAAACTCAATTTGCACTTATGGGGTTATCCCCTCAGGTACAATCTTGTCCTTTTGGTTGTAATTATATTTATACAGAACTTAAAAAGGATTTTGATAATCTAGAAGTGCAATATAAAGAGTGTTTTATCCAAGTACAAGCATACAAAAGTTCACTTCAAAACTTAGAACAACAGAAATCTTGGTACCAAAATAATCAGTTAGCTTTTAGAAGAGAAGAAAATTAGAATCTTTATGCAGACTAGGCAACACCACCATCAACATGCTAAAATTATATTGAAAAAAATTGAATGAACATGCTAAAATTGATAAAATGAATAATCAGGTCAAACTTGAGGAGTCTAATGCAAGATTTGACAAATGGAAGGAATCTTCCAAAAACCTAGTCAAACTGATCAATAGTTCCATGTCCTCTAGATCAAAATTTGGTTTAGGATATGGAGACACTTTTGGATCAGATGAGGTGTTTGATCTCTCTGCACCTAGTATCTTTGACTATGTTCATAAGGATGCTATAGAGAAACCTTATATGACTGGTTATCAAACCTGTTGGAATGCATGTTGTTCCTCCCCCTATAACAGGAACATTCATGCCTCCTTCCAACAAGCCTGACATTGATGATACACAGTTTACCTATGGTTCAAAGTCCAATAATTATTCTGAATCTAACTCTGTATCTAATGACTTTGTCTCTTGTGAAACTAGTGACAAGTCCTCAGACTCAGAGACAACTGGCTTTGCATCCTGTGCATCAAGTGTCAACTCCTCAAGCACCATGACCAATGCCTCTAGTTCAGTTGATTTGAAGACTTTACACAAGACTGATGACCAAGGACCATGCAATGTCACTCAAAGTCCTAGTTTTTCTTTTAAGGAGAATGTAAAAACTCCTAGGAATTTATGTAATAGGAATGGGTCAAACAATATTAGATTATACCCTTCTCCCATCGTAATCCTTGGCTTCTAAGAATTGTTTTGTTGTAGTAGTCAATATTCATTTGATTCGAGATTGTGATTTTTTATGAGAATCGGTTGAGATTTGAATATTGCACTGTGTGGTAAAAGTAAAAAACATTTCCCTCATTTGTTCTTAGACCAGCCTATGTTCCTTGCTTTGGAGTAGGAATAGACCATAACATCTGTTCTTTGCTGGTAGCAATTTTCCTGCTGGTTGGGCATTAATACATGTGTAGACTTATGCCTAGACAAAAAGCCATTATTTTCAACAGTTTAGTAGGCCTGGTTCATATAACCAAATGGATATGGATGGGGGAAGATGGGGAACTGCTGTTAAGGGGTGGGGGGGGGTAAACCCCCCCTCAAAAAGCAGGTGTTCTTGGCAATAGTAACTCAAGCATATATGCATTGGAGATCCAAGAACAATGGTGGATCTCAACAATCTACAGGGTTTTCCTCTTATTGATCCACAAGGCAGGCCAAGTCAGTTCTGACTTGGGTCTCCCATTATTACTAATGTTGTACTTTTTTTATTGTATTATTGTAGACAATCCTATATAATATAAAGATTTTAGGTATTGTTGATAGTGGTTGTTCTTCGACGGCATGACAGGTATAAGGTGAAATTGGTCTGACTTTTGTGACAGATAAAAGGAGGGGAACTAGTCACTTTTTGAGGTTGGGATGGTGAAAATCCGAGAAAAGGCACCATTAGGACTTCCAACTTCAATTTTGAGAATGTTTATTATGTGGAAAGAACTTCAGAAACTTTAATATGTTCTCTGTGTCACAACTCTGTGATACCAAGTAAACCAAGTTCCTTTTTAGACAGGCACAAAGAGTGCCTTGTACTCTCCAGAGGAGGTTCCAATCCTGTTTCAGTCAAGGTTGTTCTCAGAGTTCCTCAAGGTATGACACAATCACTACTGCTTCAATTTGTTTCTGACATCCATTCAGAAAGAGAAGATCAAGGTGTTTGGTTGGTAAAAGCTATTCATTAGATGAGTCTCCAAAATGGCATAGAAGGATGGCTCAAGTGAATTCAAAAACTATGAAAAGCTGGCAAAAAATGGATTTAGTTCAATGGGCTTCCTTCCCAAACTCTTCACACAATATGAACAAAATGTGTTGCCTGCCAACAAAGGAAAGCAAGACACCAAGGCCCTCTTACAAGGCCATCACTGTAGTCAGCACCATTTCTGAGCCTCTCCAGTTACTTCATATGGACCTTTTTGGTCCTACTTCCATCAGAAGCATTGATCACAAGCACTATTCCTTGGTGGTTACAGGTGACTTTAGCAGGTTTAGCTGGGTTTTCTTTTTGGGGACTAAGGATGAGACTTTTTATATCCTTAGGGATTCCTTATCTTTTGTGAAAACAGCTACCTAAAAAAGGTTAAGCTATCGTGTGACCAATGTGACAGAGTTTAAAAAATTCTAATTAATTGAACTTGTGTGGTCCAAGGGGGATTATAAGGGAATCTATAGTGTTGCACAGAACCCCACACAAAATGGGGTTGCCTGAAAAGAAAGAATAGAACCCTTATGAGGCAGCAAGAACTCATGCTTGCTTGACTCTAAGTTACCTACCATTGTTTTGGACAGAACCAGTTTGTACGCTCTGTTATGTTTCAACAGGGTTTTAGTACTAGGCCCCAATAATAAAACACCCTATGAATTTATCTGGGAAAGTTCCAAACAATAGTCACCTTTAAACCTTGGTCTGTCATGTGACCATACTTAACACTAGTGATTCACTGGGAAACTTTGAAGGGTAAAGTGATGAATGACGGTTTTTCTTGTTGGGTACTTTGGCTCATAGCAAGCTTTGTAGAGTCTACAATTTATCCAACAAAAAAGATAGAAGAAACACTGAATCTGAGATATATGGAAGATAAACCTAATGTTCAGGGTCTGGGTCATGAGTGGTACTTTGACCTTGACTACTTGACTGATTCTTTAGGTTATACTCGTTTCAAATCTAATCAACCTGTAGGTACTCAAGATACTAACACTCATGCAGGTACCCTCGATGACTCAGATTCAGAGTGTGATGATCAAAGGTTTGTTTGTTCCTTCTTTTCCTTCTACCCCCCTCCCAACAATCTTTCAGGTCCCAAGGTTCATACTGCTTCTTGCCAAGTGGAGGTACCTTCAGGACTATGCAGAGGAAATTGCTAGGCTATCAAGGACAAGCATATGAAGCCAATTCTGCAGCAAAGGATACTTGGGAAACAGCTGATACGGTTCCTGATGGTAGTGATATTCCTGCTACTAGCATTCCTGCTGGTAGTATTAATCAGGTTGCTGGTGGTTCTGCTGTTCCTTCTACTCCATCGTCTTCTGTGGTTGAAACCTTTGTTCATTTCTACTACACACTCTCCTCCTGGTCACTCATTGGGCTCAAGTTGAAAAATTCTACACGATTTTCTCCTTTGACCTTGCTAATCACATATCATCTCTTCAGAGATGGGGGGGGCATTCACCTCATCCTACTCACTGCATTTCTACCTACACCCTGAAATCTACATATGCTGCTGACTTTGTGGTTCATTCACAAATTTCAGCAGCCTACCATAGCTGTTGATCCCCCCCCCCCCCCCCCCCCCCCCCCCCCCCACCCCCCCCATGTTCCCACCCAAGAAAGGGTGCATACCGTTCATCTATATCACAGATTTATTGGGGAGTATTACTTCACAACCAGTTCTGACATAGGGGGCACTTTTGAAGACAATCCAGTTTGGATGAGAGTGCTCTTGCAGGCTCATGTTCATGATCAACAAAGGAACACATCACACAGACTATCTCAATTGTCTGTTTGCGTTGTTTTCTATATCCCAACTTGAAAAAACCCAAAGCAGTTGTTGCTACAAGCACTAATGTTTCTGATTGGTAGAAGCTATGCAAGAGGAGATGCAACAGTTTGTTAATCCGATGTGTGGATGCTTGTGCCTTTGCCAGTAAGGGAAAA
Organism: Tanacetum coccineum; assembly: GCA_026074375.1. Taxonomy (NCBI): domain Eukaryota; kingdom Viridiplantae; phylum Streptophyta; class Magnoliopsida; order Asterales; family Asteraceae; genus Tanacetum; species Tanacetum coccineum. The sequence goes on along the minus strand of BQNB010000676.1, from coordinate 77,296 downwards.
TACTATTGGGACAAAATGATTTCTTAAGAATAAAAGAGAGCAGAGAGTTTATAGTGTTAGGTATAAAAGCCCAAGGTTGGTGGCTCAAGGTCATAGGCAAGAGGAGGGCATTGACTATGATGAGGTGTTTGCTCCAGTGGCTCGAATTGAAGCTATCAGATTATTCTTAGCATTTGCCTACATACATGGGTTTTTTTATGGATATCAAATGGATGTAAGAGTAGCCTTTTCTCTATGGGGAAAATTGATTGAAGAAGTCTATCTTACTCACCAAAAGGGTTTGAAGATCCTTTTTCCTTTCACCCTTAAAACTTGTGTACAGAGTTCGTGTATAGCCTTGTATGGTCTTCATCAAGCACCAAGGGCCTGGTATGCAAGATTGTCTACTTTTCTGTTAAAGCATAATTACAGAAGAGGTACTATAGACAAAACTCTCTTCATTAAGAAGAATTCCAGGGATATCATACTTGTCCAGGTCTATGTGGATGACATTATATTTGGGTCTACAAACACGGCCTGGTGTACCAAGTTTGAGGTCTTGATGAAAGGTGAATTTGAGATGAGTGCCATGGGTGAGTTGACATTCTTCTTAGGTCTACAAGTCAAGCAACAGCCTGATGGGATTTTTATCAGCCAGATAGTATGTCTAGGACTGGCTTAGGTGATTTGTTTATCGGAAAGCAGTAAAGGACACTGTTAACAACACCTATGAAGCTTGGGGGGGGGCGGGGGGGGGGGGGGTGCTTTAAGCTAAATCCAAGGATGAACCTGATGATGCTTGTTAATGTTCATCTATACAGATCTATGATTGGGTCCACTTTGTATTTGACGCTTCACGGCTCAGATATTGTGTTTGCAGTGAGTGCTTGTTCAGGACACCAGGTCACACCTTTCGATCTTCCAATTTGATGCAGTAAAGGAATATCTTTAAGTATCTCAAAGGCCAACAAAACTTGGTCTATGGTACCCAAGAAGCTTCTCCTTTGTGTTGGAGCTTACAAGTAATAGTGATTATGTAGTTCCAATGGTTGATAGGAATTCCTACAACTGGTGTGGTGCCCAATTTCTGGGTAGAAGATTGATATCATGGCAGTGCAAAAAGCAAACAGTAGTGGCAACTTCTTCCACTGAAGCAGAATATGTTGCTGCTGCTCACTGTTGTGGTCAGGTACTTTGGATTCAAAATCAATTGCTAGATTATGGGTTCAATTTTATGAACACTAAAATCTTTATTGATAATCAGAGTACCATATGCATTGTTAAAAATCCAGTTTTTCACCAAAGAACAAAGCACATAGAGATTAGGCACCATTTTATTAGAGATGCAAATGAGAAAAATCTTATTCAGGTGCTTAAAATTCACACAGATGATAATGTGGCTGATTTATTGACCAAAGCATTTGATGGACCCAGATTTAATTATTTAGTGGTTCATATTGGGATGCTAAATCCATAAATCCTCTGTTTAAGGGGAGGATTTGGATTTAAGGGGAGGACTGTTATTGTATTTTTTTTAAATAGTTATTTTTTTAGCCTTATTTTTTTTACAGATATTAGACTAGCAGTTTTAATTCTTGTAGTTAAATCTTTTATTTTTCCATGTATATGGTATGTGTGGTTTTGGTCTAATCTTTTGCAGTGAAATGACTCATGATGTGTGAATAGCATGGAGTGTGTATGGTTTTATTTTGATGAGAACAATTCCTTCTGGTTGGATTTGTGTCATTTCTGGTGTTGCAAGAGTTTCTACTAGTGGTAATACTGGTTTCTACTGGCTGAACAATTTCTACTGGTTGTCTTTCTGGTTTCTGCTGGTAGCGTTGTTCCTGCTGGTCTTGTTAATTTTTTGTTAGGGTTGACTTTTCTTTAATCGAGTAACTTAACTTGCGTTTTATTATATTTCAATAATAAAGCTGAGATAAGTGGGCATTTAATTGATCAAAGGGTTCTCTATTTAAAGGGTTAATCACTGTTTGCTCTCATTTTTACAATTACCTTTGAGATCAAACCCTAATTTTTACAGCCCTCTCTATTCATTCCACTCACCCTTCGAAATTGTGATTCCGAACTACCCTCCCGTGGCAACTTCTTGCATCTCTGTACGACCAGCATTATACACACAACCCTATTCAAGCTCCCGTCGAATCAAATGGCTGCCCTAAAATATGCGAATGAGCACCAACAGGGATTGGATTTTTGGAGAAGAAAACCCAAAGGGCAGTACCGATTATCATCAAGTTTATTGATTTTTTACTTGATTCCCACTTTAAGGTATGCTATCATGTCACTGACCCACTTATCTATGATTCCTAATAACCCAATTCTGTCTACGGCCTCATCTCCGAGCATCTGCGTTAGGCTCCACCAGCTATTGTGGCCACCCATTGTTGGGACTCCTTACACACATCACTAAATCACTTAGTGAGGAAGTCATTGCAGTTACATGATGAAGGGGGAAATTATGGATATGCCTATACTGACATATTATTAGGAGGATTAATCTAGGTTACCCCACTGAGGGAAAGTTGACCTTTCATAAGAACAAATTCTCACCTTAGTGGAGGTTCCTGATCCATACTCTCTTACATTGTCTTAGTACTAAGTCAGGGAGTTGGGATCAGTTTGGAAGCCCTTTGGCTATTGCTTTAATCTGTTTGTGTGAGGGAAAGAAGTACAATTGGTCTCGCTATATCTTTACTGGGATGGTAAATAACATTAGTAATTCTAAGAAATTTTTGATGTTTCCTAGGTTTCTACAAATGATACTGGACATAGAAACTAGGCATACCAAACCATACCATGCAATTAGACTGACCAGCAAGATGTTTGCAAATATGAGACTAAATTTTCATGGAGACCATATGCCATTGGTGGCTGCAATGCTTCCTCCTCCTCAAGCTGCCATTGCAGCTGGAACATCAGGGGATGCACTGCACCACCCAACCTCAGTCTGACACATGAAAATGTTTCCCGAAACCTGTGCACCAAATGCTTCTCCTCATGCTCTTAGAATCACCATCATCCAGACCCAATCTCCCACTACTCCAGCTGCTAAACTGAATGAGCCAGTTTCAAAACTACCCAAACCAATACCAACTTCTCCTAGTGCTCAAGTGAATCAGCAGGGTCCATCCTCTGATCCTCATGTTGAGTCTTCTTCAAAGGACAATGATTCAATTCATGACCCTAATGTGGCAGATGATCCCTTGGGTGGATCTTTCTTTGCTTCTCCTTCTAGGTCCACTGCAGCTCCACCTGAAGGTACAACCTCAGGAGGTGCTGTGGACCCTCATAATCTAACAGCTTTGTATACTTTAGTGTCTGAACAGGGGAAGAAAATTGAAAGTGTGGAATCTGAGCTTCAAGCTTACAAGCTACTGTTTAAAGATGTGATGGGGAAGCTGGTAAAGAGAGTGAAGCTTTTGGAGTCAAAACTCAAAGCAAGGGGAAGGAATGTGATTTTAAGTGATTCTGACAACGAGGAAGATGAGGAACAAGATGTGGATTCTTTGATCAAGCTAGCTAAGGCAGCTGCTTTTGCTGCTGACACTTCTTCGGTTCCTGCTGATGCCACTCAAGCGACTGGATTTCCTCCTAGTTCCTCCATTCACACTGATGCAACTCAAGCGACTGGATTTCCTCCTAGTTCCTCCATTCACAATGATGCATTTGTTCATGGAAATGATGTTACTACTGGTAGTGCTTCTGATTTCTCTGCTGATCCCTCTAATAAGGGTAAATCTCTAATGGTGGAGGAAGATCCTCCAATAAAAGAAAGGTCATTTCGACAGATGGAGGAGGACCGGTTGGGAGCAGAGGCTGCAAGGAAACTTTATGAAGAGGAACAAGCTGAATTGGCTAGAGTACAAGAGGAAATGAAGAAGAAAAGGCAAGAGGATGTGATCAATTCTGCCAAGTATTACACTGATGCTGATTGGTCAGACATCATGGGACAAGTACATGCAAATCAAGGACTTACTGCTGATCTACTTGGTCCTGATGTTAATGAAGAAAATTTTGCAGAAAGGATGGTTGCCATTATTGCAGAAAGAAGAAGACAGTTTGAAGCACAGAGGTTGCAGGAGAAACGAGATAAGCCAATGACTTTTGCACAACAAAAGCACTTTATGCGAACCTTTGTCAAAAATCAGAGCTCTGCAATTTATTCAACAGGATGGACTTTGAAATATGTGAAGACATTCACTGATGATCAACTCAAAGCTGAGTTTGATAAGATTAGGAATGCTGCTGCTGATCTGCAAGCACAGAACCTACGGAGGTCACTTAAATGACTAGGTGCTGATGTGGAACAACCTGGGTCTAAGAAGTCAAAATCCTCTGCAGCTACACAGACTCATGTTCTTGCTACTACACATCAATCATCTGCTGGTGTTCCTACTAATGTACATCAGTCAACTTTTGTTGATACTCCACCTGGTACTCCTCCATACTCACCCAAGGCTTCATCACAACCTGATGTTACACTTGATACATCTGTTGATCCAACCGTTGCTCCTATACCACCTTTTGCTACACCTGTTTCTAGGTCATCTGGACCTAGGACAAGAAGTCAATCATTTGATGCTGATATCAAGACATATAGCACTAGGAGGAAGTCTCTAGCTCCAAGGAAGATGCCCTTTTCTGAAGTGGATTTGCATGCTCCTAATACATCCTTCATTAAAGTGCTATCTGATGATGTTTTTGATGCTTCTGATGATGATACCGACCCTCTGTTTTGGCATATATTTGCTGCATGGGAAGTTATTCCTACTGGCTTGGGTGATGTAAATGCTTTATACTTCACTTATAAACTATCCATTACTTTACTCTCCATCTTCGAGAGATTTTGCACTTGATTGATAGACAGGATCTGTCCAAGTTATATGGAATGGTTGTTAAGCATTTTGTGAGTCAACCTCTAGCTGGTAATGATTGATTTTGATGGGGAGATCTTCGATGTTTGTTTGAATTCTCATACTGGTGGTAAAGTGTTGAAGTTTGGGGAATGATCTACAGGAGTGGGTTATCTCCACAGCATGGAAATTGTTTCCATTTTTGGTGTTCTTGTGTAGAATGTTTTCTGGCATGGATCTTATACATGTTTGCTGATTACACCATAGCCTCTCTATCTGCTTTCACTCATGAAGAGATGCTGAAGCATAAGTTAGAAGTGGAGATTAGATGGTATCGGGATGACCATGACATTATGACTGTTCAACTGATTCAATTCATTAAGAATCGCTGGCTTCCTTAACACTTTGTTTGGGCTTATCCTTTGATTAATAAATCCCATGTTTTGTCTAAATTTATATTGTTTCGTAACTATGTTCATACTCAATTGAAGTGTGAAATTCTTTCATTTCAGTGTGATTATGGTGGTGAATTCGACAACCGCAACCTGCATATACTTTTTGTGGGAAATGGCATACATTTTCGCTTTTCATGTCCGAAAACATCCTAACAAAATGGTAAGTCCGAACGAATAGTACGTACCATCAATAATCTCATTCGAACTTTAGTTTTTCAAGCAAAACTTCCACCTACATTTTGGGTTGAGGCTCTCAATATGACCATTTACTTACTAAATATTTTGCCTTCTACTGATATTAACAGTGAAATCCTTTTTACCCGCTTGTTTGGCACAACTCCAGACTATAACCTGTTACATACAATTGGGTATTCATGTTACCTTCATCTTTACCCCACTCATAAACTTGAACCACGTGCTACACCCTTAATATTTTTGGGGCACGCTTCCAATCATCATGGGTATCGTTTTCTTGACTTAAAAACAAATAAGATCATCCTTTCTCATCATGTTACATTTGATGAGACTGTTTTTTCTTATGGTTCTACTCAACCCACTTTACCACATACCTATACCTTTTTAGACGACATACCCGATATTATTACACCAACAATTCCCACCAATTTCGTTGTTCAACTAACACCTGAACCCATCACTCCAATTTATAACACCCCGATCCAACAACAACCTGCTACGGCCTAACTACCTACCACACCCCAACAACACTCACCGGCCTAAGTCTAACCCACTGAGAACCAAGCCCACTCACCGTCTCCACCCACGTTCGCGGCCCAACAACAAATGCATACCTCAACCCAATCAGTTGTGGCCCTACTTGCGCTTGTAAATCATTCACCTATTATTCCGGACCCTCCTTAAAACCCGAACCCCGTATCGGTTCACCCCATGGTCACCCGTTATTGTGTCGGGTCTAATCGTCCAACTTGTTAGGTATATTTGTATTTATTAGTTCCTACTGGTAGGTATGTAGTTCCTACTGGTAGAGTAATTGCTAATGTTAGTATTAAAGTTCCTACTGGCAGGTATATAGTTCCTGCTGGTTATATTATTAGTCCTGGTAGAGTAACGTAGTGACTTTGGGATAAGTTCTAGTATGGATAGACATGAGAAGTAATAGATAGACTCATGCAAACGTAAGTCTAGGGGAATTAGTTTAGGGTTTCATATCTATAAATGAAACCACACGGTTTAGGCTTGATAGACGATTGAACAATCAAGAAACAGTTTTACGATTAATAGAAAAGATCCATAGAGGATCAAAGTATTGTTTTTAGTAATTCTTCTTTAGCACTATTGTTTATTTTCCGCGTGAACAATAGATTGTTTTGTTAGAGTCTCTCACAGAGTTACTTTTGATTACATTAGTACTCTATATCCTTCACAGGCTTAAAAGATCTATCTAGGGCTGAGACCTACAAGTAATATCAGAGCCTGGAGAGAGTCTATGTTGAAGAATAATTACTGTTCTTGTTCCTAAACCTTTACAATGACTTCATTGTATCCCACACCACCGTTTACAGTACCATCACCATCCGAATCTTCCTTCTCCATCCCAACAACATTCGAACCAGTATTTTCTATAGCAACTACTGAACCTGTATTTGAGTCACAAACTTCCCACTCCGCACAACCCTCTCAAAATACTCAGCCTCAATTCCAGCAATATAATTCAACCACTGTTTCCAGCAGTAATGCCAAATTTCCTTATTTGAAGAAGGACGAGTATGAAACGTGGGCAATGAAGATGGAATATTGGATAATGAACAGTGATCACAATCTGTGGAACATTGTTCTTCATGGAAACAGCAGAAAACGGACTGGCAGAGATCCTAGAGGCAACATAATGATTCTTCCTCCTGTCACTATGGAAGAACAAATTGCTGTCCAACGAGAGACAAAAGCTAGAACTATTCTACTTCAGTCTCTTCCAGAGGATCACATGGCTGACTTTCATCATCTTGATGATGCTAAGGATATTTGGTTGGCAGTAAAAGCAAGATTTGGAGGGAATGAAGAGTCAAAGAAAATGAGGAAGTCAATGCTCAAGCAGGAGTTTGCAGACTTTAAGATATCTGAATCCGAGGGTTTGCACAAGGGATATGATAGGTTTCAGAAGGTGCTGAGTCAACTTAATCAAATGCAAGCAAGACCAGATAATGAAGACTGCAACATGAAGTTCCTTAGAGCTCTACCACCTTCTTGGTCACAGGTGGCAATCACCCTTAAAACAAAGGGTGGTCTTGATTTCTTAAGCTTTGATGATTTGTATAACAAGCTTAGGACACTTGAGATTGATGTGAAGGGTGGTTCTAGCTATGATTCAAGAGTTCCTGCTGCTCCTTCACACTCAGCTTTCATTAGTGCTGCTAGCACTAATTCCAAGTGGTCAACTGCTGATTCCAAAGGTCAACCTTCTTCTGTTAGCTATACCACTACTTCTTCCTCTGCTAATGCTTCAGGCAATGTTCTTGAAAATGTCCTACACTCTTTTGTTGCTGAAAGTGATCCACAACAACAGATCACTTATGAAGACTTTGACCAAATTGGCAAGTTGGATTTGGAAGAACTTGACATCAAATGGCAGATGGCAATGCTTTCTGTTCGAATCAATAGATTTGAAAAGAAGGCTGACTTGATTAAAGAAAAGTCAACCCTAACGAAAAATTAATAAGATCAGCAGGAACAACGCTACCAGCAGGAACCAGTAAGACAACCAGTAGAAAATGTTCAGCCAGTAGACACCAGTATGCCCACTAGTAGAAACTCTTGCAACACCAGAGATGACACAAATCCAACGAGAAGGAATTGTTCGCATCAAAATAAAGCCACACACACTCCATGCTATGCACACATCATAAATCAATGCCCTGCAAAAGGTTAGACCAAAACCACACATACCATATACATGGAAAAATAAAAAAGTGAACTACAAGAATTAAAACTGCTAGTCTAATATTTGTAAAAAAAATAACTATGTGAAACAAAATACAATAACAGTCCTCCCCTTAAATCCAAATCCTCCCCTTAAACAGATGTTACTCAACCAAAAGGGTTTGAAGATCCTTTCTACCCTAAACATGTGTACAGAGTTGTGAAAGCTTTGTATGGTCTTCATCAAGCACCAAGGGCCTGGTATGCAAGATTGTCTACTTTTCTGTTAAAGCATAATTATAGAAGAGGTACTATCAACAAAACTCTTTTCATTAAGAAAAATTCTAGAGATATCATCTTAGTACAGGTCTATGTGGATGACATTATTTTTGGCTCTACCAACCAGACCTGGTGTGATGAGTTTGAGGTATTGATGAAAGGAGAATTTGAGATGAGTGCTATGGGTGAGTTGACATTCTTCTTAGGTCTACAAGTCAAGCAACAGCCTGATGGGATTTTTATCAGCCAAGACAAGTATGTCCAGGACATGCTTAGGAGATTTAATATGGAAAGTGTGAGACCTGCAACAACTGTAACATTCCGTATTTTCAGGTCATTTTATGACATCATTCATTTTGTCATTTTTCACTATTTATTTTTTTCTTTTCATCTTTGACTCATACGTGCTTAGGATGCTAAGAGATATCTCTATGATGGATTTGTCAAAGCTGGTGGATTGCATGCTGTTCCAGGACCCATAACAGGAACATTCATGCCTCCTTCCAACAAGCCTGACATTGATGATACACAGTTTACCTATGGTTCAAAGTCCAATAATTCTTCTGAAACTAACTCTGTATCTAATGACTTTGTCTCTTGTGATAACAGTGACAAGTCTTCAGACTCAGAGACCACTGACTTTGCATCCTGTGTTTCAAGTGTCCAGACCTCAAGCTCCAAGACCAATGAACCCTTAGCCTCAGCCTCTAGTTCAGTTGATTTGAAGACTTTACACAAGACTGATGACCAAGGACCATCCAATGTCACTCAAAGTCCTAGTTTTTCTTTTAAGAAGAATGTAAAAACTCCTAGGAATATATGTAATAGAAATGGGTCAAACAATATTAGTCTGTGTAAAAACAAGTCTTTTGGCTGTAAGAAATGTTTTGTTTGTGGTAGTAAATTTCATTTGATTCAAGATTGTGATTTTTATGAGAATCAGTTGAGATTGAATAATGCACCTGTGTGGAAAAATGTAGAAACCATTCCCTCATTTGTTCCTAGACCAGCCTATGTTCCTGCTGGTAGTAGGAATAGACCAACATCTGTTCCTGCTGGTAGGCCATTTCCTGCTGGTTGGCATAATCCTGCTGCTAGACCTATGACCAGACCAAAAAGCCATTATTTTCAACAGTTTAGTAGGCCTGGCTCATATAATCAACACTGGATATGGATGGGGGAAGATGGGAATGTGTTAGTCCTTAGCCACGTTGTTCTTGGCAAAGTAACAAGCCATATATGCATTGGGATCCAAGAACAATGGTGGATTCTCAACAATCTACAGGGTTTTCCTCTTATTGATCCACAAGGCAGGCCCAAGTCAGTTTGACTTGGGTCTCCCATGTATACTAATGTTGTACTTTCTTTTATATTATTGTAGGACAATCCATACAAATAAAGATTTAGGTATTGTTGATAGTGGTTGTTCCAGAAGCATGACAGGTAATAAGGAGAAATTGGCTGACTTTGTGAAGATTAAAGGAGGGACTGTCACTTTTGGAGGTGGAGATGGTCAAATCACAGGAAAAGGCACCATTAGGACTTCCACTTTCAATTTTGAGAATGTTTATTATGTGGAAGAGCTACAAGAACTTTAATTTGTTCTCTGTGTCACAAATCTGTGATACCAAGAACAAAGTCCTTTTTACAGACAAAGAGTGCCTTGTACTCTCCAAGGAGTTCCAACTACCTGATTCAAGTCAGGTTGTTCTCAGAGTTCCAAGGAGACACAATCTCTACTGCTTCAATTTGACTGACATCCATTCAGAAAGAGAAATCAAGTGTTTGTTGGCAAAAGCATCCTTAGATGAGTCCACAAAATGGCATAGAAGGATGGCTCATGTGAACTTCAAAAACATGAACAAGCTGGCAAAACATGGATTAGTCAATGGGCTTCCTTCCAAACTCTTCACAAATGAACACAACTGTGTTGCCTGCAACAAAGGAAAGCAACACAAGGCCTCTTAAAGGCACATTCTCTGAGCAGCACCATTTCTGTGCTCTCAGTATTCATATGGACCTTTTTGGTCCTACTTCCATCAGAAGCATTGATCACAAGCACTATTCCTTGGTGGTTACAGATGACTTTAGCAGGTTTAGCTGGGTTTTCTTTTTGGGGACTAAGGATGAGACTTTTTATATCCTTAGGGATTTCATTACTTTTGTTGAAAACCAGCTAACTAAAAGGTTAAGGTATAAGGAGTGGACAATGGACAGATTTTAAAAATTCTAACTTAATTGAACTTTAGGGTCCATGGGGGATTAAAAGGGATTTATAGTGTTTTCCAGAACCCACACAAAATGGGATTGCTGAAAGAAAGAATAGAACCCTTATAGAGGCAGCAAGAACTATGCTTGCTTGTTATGTTCTAAATCAGAGCTTAGTAACTAGGCCCCATAATAAAACACCCTATGAACTTTTATCTGGGAAAGTTCCAAACATTAGTCACCTTAAACCTTTTGGCTGTCATGTGACCATACTTAACACTAGTGATCACTTGGGAAAATTTGAGGGTAAAGCTAATGAAGGTTTTCTTGTTGGGTACTCTGCTCATAGTAAAGTTTATAGAGTCTACAATTTATCAACAATAAAGATAGAAGAAACATGAATCTGAGATATATGAGATAAACCTAAGGTTCAGGGTCTGGGTCTATGAGTGATAGTACTTTGATCTTGGACTATTTGACTGATTCTTTAGGTTATTACTCGTTTCAATTTAATCAACCTGCATGTACTCAAGATACTATCACTCATGCAGGTACACACGATGACTCAGATTCAGAGTGTGATGAACAAGTGATTGTTGTTCCTTCTTTTCCTTTCTAAACCATTTTTTCAGGTCCCAAGGTTCATACTGCTTCTGCCACAGTGGAGAGTACTTCAGACTATGCAGTGGAACTTGCTAGGCTTCAAGGACAAGCATATGAAGCCAACTCTGTAGCAAAGGATACTTGGAAAACAGCTGCTATGGTTCCTGCTGTTAGTGGTGTTCCTGTTATTGCATTCTGCTGGTTAGTATTACTTCAGGAGGTGTGGTTCTGCTGTTCCTTCTACTCCATCTTCTTCTGTGGTTGAACCTGTTCATGCTGATGATACACCACTTCCTCCTGGTCACTCATTGGGCTCAAGTGAAAATTCTACAAGATTTTCCTCTCCTTCTGACCTTGCTAATCACATATCATCATCTTCAGAGATGGAGGGCATTCACCATCATCCTACTACTAGCATTTTCTCTGAATCTACATATGATGCTGACTTTGGTGGTTCAGTCACAAATTTCTGCACTACTCATAGCTGTGATTCCTGTTCCACAAGAGGGTGCTCTGTTCATCCATATCCAGAATTATTGGGGATTAGTACTTACCGTTCTGGCAAGGGGGCACTTTGAAGAAATCCAAGTTTAGAGAGAGTGCTCTTGCAGGCTATGTTCATGATCAACAAAGGAACAATCACACAGACTATCTCCATTGTCTGTTTGCTTATTTTCTATCACAACTTGAACCAAGCAGTGTTGCTTAAGCACTTAATGATCCATGATTGGGTAGAAAGCTATGCAAGAGGGATGCAACAGTTTGTTAAATCAGATGTGTGGAAGCTTGTTGCCCGTTGCCAGAAGGGAATAACTGCTTATTGGGTCAAAATGGATTCTTTAGAATAAAAGAGATACCAGAGGTTTTGTTCGTTAGGAATAAAGCAAGGTTGGTGGCTCAAGGTTTAGGCAGAGGAGGGCATTGATTATGATGAGGGTGTTTGCTCCAGTGGTCGAATTGAAGCTATCAGATGATCTTATCATTTGCCTCATACATGGGTTTTGGGGTATAGTATATGGATGTCAAGAGTGCTTTCGCTATGGGGATAATTGATGTTGTTGTCGTTGTGTACTCTTCCAAATAGGGGGTTGCTCCTTCTACCCTAAATCAAGTTGGACAGAGGGTGTTTGCTTGGGTTGGGCGTCTGGCTAGACACCTAATGGGCCTGGTTGCTTGATGTCTTATCTGGTCTGGTGATAGCTTGATTGTCTGATTGGGGGGGGTGGGTGAGGGGGGGGATGTCGGGGGGGGGGGTGGGGTTGGGGGCCGGGGAGGTGACGTGTGTGACTCGGGGGTATGGAAGGCGAGGGCAGGATCGGGGGGGGCGGGGCGGGGCGGTCGGGAGGGCGGGGGGGGGGGGGATGGTGGCGGCGGAGGGGGGTGAGGGGGGGGGGTGGGCGGGGAAGGGGGGGGGAAGGGGAGCAGGGTAGGGGGAGTGAGGTGGGCGAGGGGTGGTGGGGGAGGAGGAGGGGGGCGGGAGGGGGGGGGTGTTTGGGGGGGGGGGGGAGCGGGGGGGCGGGATGGGGGAGGGGGGTGGGTGGGGGGGGTGATGATTGAGGGAGGGGCAGTTACGGGGGCGGGGGCGGTGGGGGGGTGAGGGTGGTGGGGTGCGTGGAAGGGAGCGTAAAGGGGCGGGGGGGGGGCGGGTGGGCGGTGGTGTGGGTAGGGGCCGTGGGGGCGGGGGATGCGGGGGGGTGGTGGTGGGGGGGGGGGGGTAAGAGATGGGAGAGGGAGAGGCGATCTGGGGGGGTGGCGGGGCGGGGGTGGCGGGGCGGGGGGAGCGGGGGGTATGAGGGAGGGGGGGCTGGGGGGCGGGGATAGGGGGGGGGGTGCGGGGGGGGGGGGGTGGGGGAGGGAGGGGGGGGGGTGGGCAGGGTGGGAGGGTGGGGGGGGGGGAGGGGGGCGGGGTGGGGGGAGAGGGTTCGGGTAAGGGGCTGGGGGGGGCGGTGGGGTCGGGGGGGTTGGGCAAGGGAGGGGGGAGGGGGTGGGGGATCGGGGGGGGGTAGACGGGTGGAAGGGGGGGCGGGGTGGTCGGGGGGGGGGCGGGGGGGAGGATAATAGAGCGTGGGGATGGTGTGGGGGGGAATGGTGGGGGGAGGCGGGGCGGGGCTCGGGGGGCGGGGGGGAGGGGCATGGGGGGGGGGAGCGGGGGGGGGGGGCGGGGGGAGCGGTGGGGAGCGGGGGGCTGGGGGGGGAGAAGGGGGGGGGGCGCGGGGGGGGGAGGGAGGTGGGGGAAGGGGATGGATGGGGGGGGGGGGGGGGGGGGGGGTAGGGGGGGGGGGGGGGGGTCCCGGGAGGGGGTGGGGGGTGGGGGAGGGGGGGGAGGGACATGAGGGAGAGAGTAGAGCGGGGGGGGGAGTCGGGGGGGGGTGGGGGTGTGGCGGAGGCGGCCTTGGAGGGGGGGGAGGGGGTGTGGGGGCTGGGGGGTGGGAGGATGGCTAACTGGGAGGCGGGGGGGGGGGATGGTGGGGGGGGGAGGGGGTATAAGGGGGGGGGGGTGGATTCAATTGGGGGTTGGGTGGGGGGGGGGGTGGTCGTGGTGGTGATGTGGGTGGGGGTGGAGCGGGGGGGTGGTTGGGGGGGTGGGGAAGGGGGGGGGGGGGGGGGGTTGGGGCCCAACGGTGGGGGCCACGTTAGGGGGGGGAGGGGGCGTGGGAGGGGGGTGGCGTGGGGAGGCGGGGGGGGGGGGGGGTTGTAGGGGGGGTGGGGGGGGGGAGGGGGGCTTGGGGGGGCGGGGGGAGTGCGGCAGGTGTTGGAGTGGGGGGACGGGGTGGGTGGGGGAGGGAGTGGGTGTGAACGTATGGGGGGGGGAGAGGCGGGGGTCGGGTTTGCGGGAGGGGTGTGGGGGCGCTGGGGGATGGAGGTTTCGGGGGGGGGGGGGGGGTTATGGGAGGGGGGGGGGGTATAGGGGGGGGGTGCGGGGGGTAGGGGGGGGGGGGGGGGGGGGAGAGGGGAGGGGGGGGGGCTGGATGGGGGGGGGGGGGGGGGGCTGGGGTAGGGGGGTGGAACCAATGGGCGGGGGGGGGGAATACCACGGGGGCGGGGGGGGGAGGGGGGGGTGGGCAAGAGGGGGGGGAAGGGGGGGTCGGGTTGGGGGGGGGGGGGGGGGGGGAGGTGGCGTGGGGGGGTCGGCGGGGCCGTGGGGGGGGGAGGGGGGGGGGGGGGGGGGGGGGGGGGGGGGGACGGGGGGGGGCGGGTGTCGGGGATTGGGGGGGGTGCAACTAGGGAGGTGTTTTGAGGGGGGCGGGAATGGGGGCGGTCGGTGGGGTGGGGGGGGGGGGAGGGGACCTGGGGGAGGGAGCGGGCGGGAGTGGGGGCGGGGGAGGGGGGGGGGGGGTGGGTGGAGGATATGTAGAGGAGTGGATGGCCACTATGGGGTTCGGGCAAGGGTAAGGGGGGTGGGGGGGGGGGGGGGGGGAAATGGTGTGGCGTGGGCCGATAAGACAGCTGGCGAGGGGGGGGCGGGTGGCCGGTGGGGGGGTGTGGGGGGGGGAGGTAGAGGGGCGGGGGGGGGGGGGGGGGGTGACGGGGGGGTGGCGGGGGGGGGTGCCTCGTGGCGTAGTGGGGAGGGGGGGGGCGGGGGGGGGGGGGTAGGGTGGCCGGATGGGGGGGGGGTGTGAGTGGGGGGGGGGGGAGGGGGCGGGGAGGGGTGGAGGGGCGGGAGGTGGGGGGGGTGGGGGGGGTGGAGGGGGGGGGGGGGGAGGGAGGGGTGGCGGGGGGGAGGGGGTCCGGGCGTCGGTGCGTGGGGGGTCCGTCAGTGCACTGGGGGGGGGGGGCAGGGGTTGTGGGGGGGGAGGGGGGTGTGTGTGGTCGCGGTTGGTGGGTTTGATTACTTTATTCTTTTATTTTTCTTTTCTTTTTTTTTTTCTTTTTCCTTTCTTTTTCTTATTTTTTTTTTGGAGGGGGGTTTTTGTCTTTTCCTTTTTCTGTTTTTGTCGGTTTTTTTTTTATTTTGTCTTGTTTTTTTCTCCTTTCTTGACTACTAGACAAATCATATTTCATTAAGAAGTAATTCCAGGGATATCATCTTAGTACAGGTCTATGTGGATGAATTATTTTGGGCCTACTAACCAGAACATGGTGTGATGAGTTTGAGGTGTTGTGAAAGAGAATTGGAGATGTGTGCTATGGGTGAGTTGACATTCTTCTTAGGTCTACAAGTCAAACAACAGCCTGATGGGATTTTTATCAGCCAAGCCAAGTATGTCCAAGACATGCTTAGGAGATTTGATATGGAAAGTGTGAGACCTGCAACAACACCCTATGAAGCTGCTAAGCCTAAATCCAAGGATGAACCTGATGATGCTGTTAATGTTCATCTATACAGATCTATGATAGGTTCACTTATGTATTTGACAGCTTCAAGGCCAGATATTATGTTTGCAGTGAGTGCTTGTTCTAGACACTAGGTCACACCTTTGACTTCCAATTTAAATGCAGTAAAGAAGATCTTTAAGTATCTCAAAGGCCAACCAAAACTTGGTCTATGGTACCAAGATATTCTTCCTTGGTATTGGAAGGCTTACAGTGATAGTGATTTATGCTGGTTCAATGGTTGATAGGAAATCCACACTGATGCGATGCCTATTTATGGGTGTAGAAGATTGATATCATGGCAGGTGCAAAAAGCAAACAGTAGTGCAACTTCTTCCTCCTGAAGTAGAATATGTTGGCTGTGCCTCACTGTTGTGGTAGGTACTTTGGAATTCAAAATTCAGTGCTCGATTATGGGTTCAATTTTATAACACTAAAATCTTTAGTGATAAATCAGGTACCATATGCATTGTTAAAAATCCAATTTTTCACCAAAGAACAAAGCACATAGAAATTAGGCACATTTTATTAGAGATGAAATAAGAAAAACTCTTATTTCAGTGACTTAAAATTCTCACAGAGAGAATGTTTGGCTGATTTATTGACTAAAGCATTTGATGGACCCAGATTTAATTATTTAGTGGTTCATATTAGGATGCTAAATCCATAAATCCTCTGTTTAAGGGGAGGATTTGGATTTAAGGGGAGGACTGTGATTGTATTTTTTTTATATAGTTATTTTTTTCTTTTAGCCTTATTTTAGCAGCTTTAAATTCTTGTAGTTAAATCCTTTATTTTTCCATGTATATGGTGTGTGTGGTTTTGGTCTAATCTTTTGCAGTGAAATGATTCATGATGTGTGAATAGCATGGAGTGTGTGTGGCTTTATTTTGATGCGAACAATTCCTTCTGGTTGGATTTGTGTCATTTCTGGTGTTGCAAGAGTTTCTACTAGTGGGCATACTGGTTTCTACTGGCTGAACAATTTCTACTGGTTGTCTTTCTGGTTTCTGCTGGTAGAGTTGTTCCTGCTGGACTTGTTAATTTTTCGTCAGGGTTGACTTTTCTTTAATTGAGTAACTTAAATTGAGTTTTATTATATTTCAATAGTAAAGCTGAGATAAGTGGGCATTTAATTGATCAAAGGGGTATACTCTATTTTAAAGGGTTCATCACTGTTTGCCCTCATTTTTACAACTACCTTTGAGATCAAACCCTAATTTTTACAGCCCTCTTAATTTTTTCCACTCACCCTTCGAAAATTGTGATTCCGTTTTCTACCCACCAATAGCAACTCTCTTGCATTCTAACACAGCATTAACACACAACCTATTCAAAGTACCGTCGAATTCAATGGCTGCCCTAAATATCGCGTGAGCACAACAGATTGGCTTTTTGGAGAAAACCCAATGGGAGTAGTCGATTATCATCAGGTTATGAGTTTTTACTTGGGATTCCCCATTATGGTATGCTTTGTAACTGGACCCACTCATCTATGTATTCCTAATAACTAATTTCTTGTCTACGCCTCACTCGATCATCTGAGTTAGGTCAACCAAGTAGTGTGGCCACTAATTGATGGGGACTCCTTACACAATTAATGAATCCTAGTGAGGCGTCAATTGCAGTTACATGATGAGGGGGGAATTGTGGATATGCCTATACCTGACATATTATTAGGCATGGATAATCTAGGTTACCCCACTGAGGGAAAGTTGACCTTTCATAAGAACAAATTCACACCTCAGTGGAGGTTCCTGATCCATACTCTCTTACATTGTCTTAGTACTAAGTCAGGGAGTTGGGATCAGTTTGGAATCCCTTTGGCTATTGCTTTAATCTGTTTGTGTGAGGGAAAGAAGTACAATTAGTCTCGCTATATCTTTACTGGGATGGTAAATAACATTAATAATCTAAGAAATTTTTG
This sequence comes from Tanacetum coccineum, assembly GCA_026074375.1. NCBI lineage: Eukaryota > Viridiplantae > Streptophyta > Magnoliopsida > Asterales > Asteraceae > Tanacetum > Tanacetum coccineum. The sequence continues at coordinate 59,762 of BQNB010000676.1, read as the reverse complement.
ATGTTTCCTAGGTTTTTACAATTGATACTGGACATAGAAACTAGGAGTCCCAAACCATACCATGCATTTAGACTGACCAGCAAGATGTTTGCAAATATGAGACTGAATTTTCATGGAGACCATATGCCATTGGTGGCTGCAATGCTTCCTCCTCCTCAAGCTGCCATTGTAGCTGAAACATCAGGGGAGCAAGCAACCACCTTAACCCCAGACTAACCATGAAACATGTTCAAGCACCTATGCACCAAAAACTGTTCTCCTAATGATCTTGATTACATCCCAAGACAACACCCACTACTCTAGTGCCCTCAATACTGATTGAGCAGTTTCAAAACCACCAGGACCACAACCAACTTCTTAGTGCTCTAGTGAATCAGACCTCTGTGTTCAGGAAAGATTTTGTGGGGAGATCTTCATGTTTTGTTTGAGTCTACTACTGGTGGTTCAAGTGTTGAAGTTTGGAATGATCAACAGGAGTGGGTTATCCATAGCTGGAAATTGTTTCCATTTTCTGGTGTTCATGTGCTAGAAACATTTACTGGCAAGATCTTATACATGTTTGCAGATACACCATATCCTCTCTCTGCTTCACTCATGAAAAAGATGCTGAAGCATAAGTTGGAAGTAGAGATAGATGGTATAGGGAATGACATGACATATGCTGTGCAATTGATTTAATTCATCAAGAATCAGCTTGCTTCTAGTGTTCCCTCTGCATAAGTCTGGTACAAATTTACTATCTTGTATATACTCTGTTTCTTTTGGTATGTATAGTTTTGATTGTTGCAGGTGCTTTTGGATGGTTTTTGGGGTTTTTGAGGTTTTTGGATGGCATCACAATGTTTTGAGATGCAACTGAGCTTAAATCCTTTTTGGCTCAACTTTGTTTTCATATAATACAATATTTTGGTGCAAAATGGTTTTTATGGCACCTTATTTTCAAAGTTTCTCTTTTGAGGTGCAACATCATTATGGGTATCAATTCCCAGGGTGTCTAAGGTGTTCAGATGTAGTTTAGATGAAGAAATTGAGAAGATGTGGTTTGGGTTTGGTTATGTAAATCTTAGTTAAGAGAATGGTGATGAAGATGTTTGGATTTTATTTTTAGATCTACGATTTTTGTAAATCTGAAAGTTGTTGATATTGGATTATAAGTTTGTAAAATGGGTTTATTTTTAAGTCATGATATTTGTGGAAAAGATGATGAAGTGGGTGTTCTCGAAAATTTTTGTTATGTCTTTTTGTGTAAAAAACAAAAGGTTACAATTTTGTTAAGTTCTTATATATTTGATTGATAAATTTATGGTATTTGTAATATAGAAATCAATATATTTGTAATTTTTTTTGTTCTTGGAAGATCTGGGTAAATGAATATTTGGGTAAATTTGCAAATGAAATATCTTTAATATAATTTCTTTTTATTAAAACTGATATTGGGTTATTGGAATTTTTGTATATTTAGATTTATAGATATTTAAAGATAAATAAATAAATAAATAATAATAATACCAATTAAATAATTTATAAAATAATAATAATATGAGAGTATTCTTGTCATTTCATCTTTCCAAACAACCATATAACAGTAAAACTGACGAAAATGTTGGTCAAGGGACCAAATTCGATACGGGTCAAAATCACAGGGAGATGATCCGTTAAAAAAAGTTTCTAGGGACCATTTTCATAAACCCGACAAACCACATGGACGATTTATGCAATTAACTCTCCTACTAATGTTATTGGTGAATTTATAAATACGATTGGATGACATTATGAAAGAGATCAAGTGAATTTCTGTTAGGTATATTTGTATTTATTTGTTCCTACTGGTAGGTATGTAGTTCCTACTGGTAGAGTAATTGCTACTGTTAGTATTAAAGTTCCTGCTGGTTATATTATTAGTCCTGGTAGAGTAACGTAGTGACTCTGGGATAAGTTCTAGTATGGATAGACATGAGAAGTAATAGATAGACTCATGCAAACGTAATTCTAGGAGAATTAGTTTAGGGTTTCATATCTATAAATGAAACCACACGGTTTAGGCTTGATAGATGATTGAACAATCAAGAAACAGTTTTACGATTAATAGAAAAGATCCATAGAGGATCAAAGTATTGTTTTTAGTAATTCTTCTTTAGCACTATTGTTTATTTTCCGCGTGAACAATAGATTGTTTTGTTAGAGTCTCTCACAGAGTTACTTTTGATTACATTAGTGCTCTATATCCTTCACAGGCTTAAAAGATCTATCTAGGGCTGAGACCTACAAGTGGTATCAGAGCCTGGAGAGAGTCTCTGTTGAAGAATAATTACTGTTCTTGCTCCTAAACCTTTACAATGACTTCACCGTATCCCACACCACCGTTTACTGTACCATCACCATCCGAATCTTCATTCTCCATCCCAACAACATCCGAACCAGTATTTTCTGTGGCAACTACTGAACCTGTATTTGAGTCACAAACTTCCCACTCCGCACAACCCTCTCAAAATACTCAGCCTCAATTCCAGCAATATAATTCAACCACTGTTTCCAGCAGTAATGCCAAATTTCCTTATTTGAAGAAGGACGAGTATGAAACGTGGGCAATGAAGATGGAATATTGGATAATGAACAGTGATCACAATCTGTGGAACATTGTTCTTCATGGAAACAACAGAAAACAGACTGGCAGAGATCCTAGAGGCAACATAATGATTCTTCCTCCTGTCACTATGGAAGAACAAATTGCTGTCCAACGAGAGACAAAAGCTAGAACTATTCTACTTCAGTCTCTTCCAGAGGATCACATGGCTGACTTTCATCATCTTGATGATGCTAAGGATATCTGGTTGGCAGTAAAAGCCAGATTTGGAGGGAATGAAGAGTCAAAGAAAATGAGGAAGTCAATGCTCAAGCAGGAGTTTGCAGACTTTAAGATATCTGAATCCGAGGGTTTGCACAAGGGATATGATAGGTTTCAGAAGGTACTGAGTCAACTTAATCAAATGCAAGCAAGACCAGATAATGAAGACTGCAACATGAAGTTCCTGAGAGCTCTACCACCTTCTTGGTCATAGGTGGCAATCACCCTTAAAACAAAGGGTGGTCTTGATTTCTTAAGCTTTGATGATTTGTATAACAAGCTTAGGACACTTGAAATTGATGTGAAGGGTGGTTCTAGCTATGATTCAAGAGTTCCTGCTGCTCCTTCACACTCAGCTTTCATTAGTGCTGCTAGCACTAATTCCAAGTGGTCAACTACTGATTCCAAAGGTCAACCTTCTTTTGTTAGATATACCACCACTTCTTCCACTGCTAATGCTTCAGGCAATGTTCTTAAAAATGTCCTATACTTTTTTGTTGCTGAAAGTGATCCACAACAACAGATCACTTATGAAGACTTTGACCAAATTGGCAAGTTGGATTTGGAAGAACTTGACATCAAATGGCAGATGGCAATGCTTTCTGTTCGAATCAATAGATTTGAAAAGAAGGCTGGTAGAAAATTCAAGTTTAATAACAAAGATGCTGCCAGGTTTGATAAAACGAAGGTCAGGTGCTATCAATGTTCAGAGTTGGGACATTTTGCAAGAGAATGTACAGGGAAGAAGGTGGATTCAAAGACAAGGTATTCTCAGTTTAAGATCAAAGAACTGGATAAATCAGAAGAACCAAAGGCTTTGGTGTCAGTTGATTCAATGCTCAATTGGTCAGACCACGAAAGTGAAAATATGGAGAAAGGTGCTTCTGAAGTCTATGGGATGATTGCAGGATATGGGGATGATGCTGTTATTCCTGCTGTTGATGCTGCTGATGAAGTTAGTACTGATGGTGTTGGTGCTGATGGTGCTTCTATTGCTGCTGGTGTTGGTGCTGATGGTGTTTCTGTTGCTTCTAGTGATGCTACTGATGCTGAAACTCAATTTGCACTTATGGGGTTATCCCCTCAGGTACAATCTTGTCCTTTTGGTTGTAATTATAGTTATACAGAACTTAAAAAGGATTTTGATAATCTAGAAGTGCAATATAAAGAGTGTTTTATCCAAGTACAAGCATACAAAAGTTCCCTTCAAAACTTAGAACAACAGAAGTCTTGGTACCAAAATAATCAGTTAGCTTTAGAAGAGAAAATTAGAATCTTGACTGCAGACCTAGGCAACACCACCAACATGCTAAAATATACTGAAAAACTGAATGAACAGGCTAAAATTGATAAAATGAATAATCAGGCCAAACTTGAGGAGTCTAATGCAAGATTTGACAAATGGAAGGAATCTTCCAAAAACCTAGTCAAACTGATCAATAGTTCCATGTCCTCTAGATCAAAATTTGGTTTAGGATATGGAGACACTTTTGGATCAGATGAGGTGTTTGATCTCTCTGCACCTAGTATCTTTGACTCATGTCTTAAGGATGCTATAGAGAAACCTCTCTATGACAGGTTTATCAAAGCTGTTGGATTGCATGCTGTTCCAGGTCCAATAACAGGAACATTCATGCCTCCTTCAAACAAGCCTGACATTGATGATACACAGTACACCTATGGTTCAAAGTCCAATAATTGTGTTGAAACTAACTCTGTATCTAATGACTTTGTCTCTTGTGATAACAGTGACAAGTCCTCAGACTCAGAGACCACTGGCTTTGCATCCTGTGTTTCAAGTGTCAAGTCCTCAAGCCTCAAGACTAAAGACCAATTAGCCTCAGCCTCTAGTTCAGTTGATTTGAAGACTTTACACAAGACTGATGACCAAGGACCATGCAATGTCACTCAAAGTCCTAGTTTTTCTTTTAAGGAGAATGTAAAAACTCCTAGGAATTTATGTAATAGGAATGGGTCAAACAATATTAGTCTGTGTAAAAACAAGTCTTTTGGTTCTAAGAAATGTTTTGTTTGTGGTAGTAAATTTCATTTGATTCGAGATTGTGATTTTTATGAGAATCAGTTGAGATTGAATAATGCACCTGTGTGGAAAAATGTAGAAAACATTCCCTCATTTGTTCCTAGACCAGCCTATGTTCCTGCTGGTAGTAGGAATAGACCAACATCTGTTCCTGCTGGTAGGCCATTTCCTGCTGGTTGGCATAATCCTGCTGCTAGACCTATGACCAGACCAAAAAGCCATTATTTTCAACAGTTTAGTAGGCCTGGCTCATATAACCAAATGGATATGGATGGGGGAAGATGGGGAACTGCTGTTAAGACCTCAGCAGGTTGTTCTTGGCAAAGTAACAGGCCATATATGCATTGGGGATCCAAGAACAATGGTGGATCTCAACAATCTACAGGGTTTTCCTCTTATTGATCCACAAGGCAGGCCCAAGTCAGTTCTGACTTGGGTCTCCCATGTATACTAATGTTGTACTTTCTTTTGTATATTGTAGGACAATCCTCATACAAATAAAGATTTAGGTATTGTTGATAGTGGTTGTTCCAGAAGCATGACAGGTAATAAGGAGAAATTGGCTGACTTTGTGAAGATTAAAGGAGGGACTGTCACTTTTGGAGGTGGAGATGGTAAAATCACTGGAAAAGGCACCATTAGGACTTCCAACTTCAATTTTGAGAATGTTTATTATGTGGAAGAGCTTCAGAACTTTAATTTGTTCTCTGTGTCACAAATCTGTGATACCAAGAACAAAGTCCTTTTTACAGACAAAGAGTGCCTTGTACTCTCCAAGGAGTTCCAACTACCTGATTCAAGTCAGGTTGTTCTCAGAGTTCCAAGGAGACACAATCTCTACTGCTTCAATTTGACTGACATCCATTCAGAAAGAGAAATCAAGTGTTTGTTGGCAAAAGCATCCTTAGATGAGTCCACAAAATGGCATAGAAGGATGGCTCATGTGAACTTCAAAAACATGAACAAGCTGGCAAAACATGGATTAGTCAATGGGCTTCCTTCCAAACTCTTCACAAATGAACACAACTGTGTTGCCTGCAACAAAGGAAAGCAACACAAGGCCTCTTACAAGGCCATCACTGCAGTCAGCACCATTTCTGAGCCTCTCCAGTTACTTCATATGGACCTTTTTGGTCCTACTTCCATCAGAAGCATTGATCACAAGCACTATTCCTTGGTGGTTACAGATGACTTTAGCAGGTTTAGCTGGGTTTTCTTTTTGGGGACTAAGGATGAGACTTTTTATATCCTTAGGGATTTCATTACTTTTGTTGAAAACCAGCTAACTAAAAAGGTTAAGGCTATAAGGTGTGACAATGGGACAGAGTTTAAAAATTCTAACTTAATTGAACTCTGTGGGTCCAAGGGGATTAAAAGGGATTATAGTGTTGCCAGAACCCCACAACAAAATGGGGTTGCTGAAAGAAAGAATAGAACCCTTATAGAGGCAGCAAGAACTATGCTTGCTGACTCTAAGTTACCTACCATGTTTTGGACAGAAGCAGTTAGTACTGCTTGTTATGTTCTAAACAGGGTTTTAGTAACTAGGCCCCATAATAAAACACCCTATGAACTTTTATCTGGGAAAGTTCCAAACATTAGTCACCTTAAACCTTTTGGCTGTCATGTGACCATACTTAACACTAGTGATCACTTGGGAAAATTTGAGGGTAAAGCTGATGAAGGTTTTCTTGTTGGGTACTCTGCTCATAGTAAAGCTTATAGAGTCTACAATTTATCCAACAAAAAGATAGAAGAAACACTGAATCTGAGATATATGGAAGATAAACCTAATGTTCAGGGTCTGGGTCATGAGTGGTACTTTGACCTTGACTATTTGACTGATTCTTTAGGTTATACTCGTTTCAAATCTAATCAACCTGCAGGTACTCAAGATACTAACACTCATGCAGGTACACACGATGACTCAGATTCAGAGTGTGATGAACAAGTGATTGTTGTTCCTTCTTTTCCTTCTAACCATTTTTCAGGTCCCAAGGTTCATACTGCTTCTGCCACAGTGGAGAGTACTTCAGACTATGCAGAGGAACTTGCTAGGCTTCAAGGACAAGCATATGAAGCCAATTCTGCAGCAAAGGATACTTGGAAAACAGCTGATACGGTTCCTGCTGGTAGTGGTGTTCCTGCTACTAGCATTCCTGCTGGTAGTATTAATCAGGCTGCTGGTGGTTCTGCTGTTCCTTCTACTCCATCTTCTTCTGTGGTTGAACCTGTTCATGCTGATACACCACTTCCTCCTGGTCACTCATTGGGCTCAAGTGAAAATTCTACAAGATTTTCCTCTCCTTCTGACCTTGCTAATCACATATCATCATCTTCAGAGATGGAGGGCATTCACCATCATCCTACTACTGGCATTTTCTCTGAATCTACATATGATGCTGACTTTGGTGGTTCAGTCACAAATTTAGCACCTACCATAGCTGTTGATCCTGTTCCCACAAGAAGGGTGCATACTGTTCATCCTATATCACAGATTATTGGGGATATTACTTCACCAGTTCTGACAAGGGGCACTTTGAAGAAATCCAAGTTTGGAGAGAGTGCTCTTGCAGGCTATGTTCATGATCAACAAAGGAACAATCACACAGACTATCTCCATTGTCTGTTTGCTTGTTTTCTATCCCAACTTGAACCAAGCAGTGTTGCTCAAGCACTTAATGATCCTGATTGGGTAGAAGCTATGCAAGAGGAGATGCAACAGTTTGTTAATCAGGATGTGTGGAAGCTTGTGCCTTTGCCAGAAGGGAAAACTGCTATTGGGACAAAATGGATTCTTAAGAATAAAAGAGATGCCAGAGGTATAGTAGTTAGGAATAAAGCAAGGTTGGTGGCTCAAGGTCATAGGCAAGAGGAGGGCATTGACTATGATGAGGTGTTTGCTCCAGTGGCTCGAATTGAAGCTATCAGATTATTCTTAGCATTTGCCTCATACATGGGTTTTATGGTATATCAAATGGATGTCAAGAGTGCCTTTCTCTATGGGGAAATTGATGAAGAAGTCTATGTTACTCAACCAAAAGGGTTTGAAGATCCTTTCTACCCTAAACATGTGTACAGAGTTGTGAAAGCTTTGTATGGTCTTCATCAAGCACCAAGGGCCTGGTATGCAAGATTGTCTACTTTTCTGTTAAAGCATAATTACAGAAGAGGTACTATAGACAAAACTCTTTTCATTAAGAAGAATTCCAGGGATATCATCTTAGTACAGGTCTATGTGGATGACATTATTTTTGGCTCTACTAACCAGACCTGGTGTGATGAGTTTGAGGTGTTGATGAAAGGAGAATTTGAGATGAGTGCTATGGGTGAGTTGACATTCTTCTTAGGTCTACAAGTCAAGCAACAGCCTGATGGGATTTTTATCAGCCAAGACAAGTATGTCCAGGACATGCTTAGGAAATTTGATATGGAAAGTGTGAGACCTGCAACAACACCCTATGAAGCTGCTAAGCCTAAATCCAAGGATGAACCTGATGATGCTATTAATGTTCATCTATACAGATCTATGATAGGTTTACTTATGTATTTGACAGCTTCAAGGCCAGATATTATGTTTGCAGTGAGTGCTTGTTCTAGACACCAGGTCACACCTTTGACTTCCAATTTGAATGCAGTAAAGAAGATCTTTAAGTATCTCAAAGGCCAACCAAAACTTGGTCTCTGGTACCCAAGAGATTCTCCCTTTGTGTTGGAAGCTTACAGTGATAGTGATTATGCTGGTTCCAATGGTGATAGGAAATCCACAACTGGTGGATGCCAATTTCTGGGTCGACGATTGATATCATGGCAGTGCAAAAAGCAAACAGTAGTGGCAACTTCTTCCACTGAAGCAGAATATGTTGCTGCTGCTCACTGTTGTGGTCAGGTACTTTGGATTCAAAATCAAATGCTAGATTATGGGTTCAATTTTATGAACACTAAAATCTTTATTGATAATCAGAGTACCATATGCATTGTTAAAAATCCAGTTTTTCACCAAAGAACAAAGCACATAGAGATTAGGCACCACTTTATTAGAGATGCAAATGAGAAAAATCTTATTCAGGTGCTTAAAATTCACACAGATGAAAATGTGGCTGATTTATTGACCAAAGCATTTGATGGACCCAGATTTAATTATTTAGTGGTTCATATTGGGATGCTAAATCCATAAATCCTCTGTTTAAGGGGAGGATTTGGATTTAAGGGGAGGACTGTTATTGTATTTCTTTTAAATAGTTATTTTTTTTCTTTTAGCTTTATTTTTTTTACAGATGTTAAACTAGCAGTTTTCATTCTTGTAGTTAAATCTTTTCTTTTTCCATGTATATGGTATGTGTGGTTTTGGTCTAATCTTTTGCAGGGCAATGATTTATGATGTGTGCATAGCATGGAGTGTGTGTGGCTTTATTTTGATGCGAACAATTCCTTCTGGTTGGATTTGTGTCATCTCTGGTGTTGCAAGAGTTTCTACTAGTGGGCATACTGGTTTCTACTGGCTGAACAATTTCTACTGGTTGTCTTTCTGGTTTCTGCTGGTAGCGTTGTTCCTGCTGGTCTTGTTAATTTTTCGTTAGGGTTGACTTTTCTTTAATTGCGTAACTAAAAGTGAGTTTTATTATATTTCAATAGTAAAGCTGAGTTAAGGGGGCATTTAATTGATCCAAGGGTTATCTATTTAAAGGGCTAATCACTGTTTGCCCTCATTTTTACAATTACCTTTGAGATCAAACCCTAATTTTTACAGCCCTCTTTCTTCATTCCACTCACCCTTCGAAATTGTGATTCCTACTACCCACCAGTAGCAACTCTCTTGCATTCTAACACCAGCATTAACACACATTCCTATTCAAGCTACCGACGAATCAATGGCTGCCCTAAAATATCGTGATGAGCACAACAGGTTTGGATTTTTGGAGAAACCCAAAGGGAGTACTGATTATCATCAGGTTATTGATTTCTTACTTGGTTCCCACATTAGGTATGCTATTGTAACTGACCCACTCATCTATGATTCCCTTATAACCCAATTCTGGTCTACGGCCTCACTCCGATCATCTGAGTTAGGTCCACCAGCTATTGTGGCCACCATTGATGGGACTCCTTACATAATCACTGAATCACTAGTGAGGAGTCAATTGCAGTTACAAGATGAGGGGGGAATTGTGGATATGCCTATACCTGACATTTTATTAGGCATGAATAATCTAGGTTACCCCACTGAGGGAAAGTTGACCTTTTATAAGAACAAGTTCTCACCTTAGTGGAGGTTCCCGATCTATACTCTCTTACATTGTCTTAGTACTAAGTCAGGGAGTTGGGATCAGTTTGGAAGCCCTTTGGCTATTGCTTTAATCTGTTTGTGTGAGGGAAAGAAGTACAATTGGTCTCGCTATATCTTTACTGGGATGGTAAATAACATGAATAATTCTAAGAAATTTCTGATGTTTCCTAGGTTTCTACAAATGATTCTGGACATAGAAACTAGGCATACCAAACCATACCATGCAATTAGACTGACCAGCAAGATGTTTGCAAATATGAGACTGAATTTTCATGGAGACCATATGCCATTGGTGGCCGCAATGCTTCCTCCTCCTCAAGCTGCCATTGCAGCTGGTACATCAGGGGAGGCAGCACAAACCAACCCTCAGACTGCCCATGAACCTGTTACAGACCCTATGCACCCCACTGCTTCTTCTCATGATCATGGATCAACATCACCAAGACCAACACCCGCTACTCCAGCTGCTAGACTAAATGAGCCAGTTTCAATTCCACCCCGACCAAGACTGATACCAACTTCTACTAGTGCTCAAATGGATCAGTAGGGTCTATCTTCTGACCCTCATGTTGAGTCCTCTTTAAAGGAGGCTGATTCCAATCCTGTCTCTAGGTCCACTGCAGCTCCACCTGAAGGTACAACCTCAGGAGGTGCTGAGGACCTTCTTACTCTAACAGCTTTGTATACTTTAGTGTCTGCACAGGGGAAGCGAATTGGATGTTTGGAATCTGAGCTTCAAGCTCACAAGCTATTGTTTAAGGATGTGATGGGGAAATTGGTAAAGAGAGTGAAGTTTTTGGAGTCAAAACTCAAAGCAAGAGGAAGGAATGTGATTTTAAGTGAATCTGATAATGAGGAAGATGAGGAACAAGATGTGGATTCGTTGATCAAACTAGCTAAGGCATCTGCTTTTGCTGTTGACACTTCTTCTGTTCCTGCTGATGCCACTCAAGAGAATGAATTTCCTCCTAGCTCCTCCATTCCCACTGATGCATTTGTTCATGGAAATGCTGTTCCTGCTGGTGCTGCTTCTGATTTCTCTGCTGACCCCTCTAACAAGGGTAAATCTCCAATGGTAGAGGAAGATCCTCCAATCAAAGAAAGGTCATTTAGACAGATGGAGGAGGACAGGTTGGGAGCAGAGGCTGCAAGGAAACTTTATGAAGAGGAACAAGCTGAATTGGCTAGAGAACAAGAGGAACTGAAGAAGAAAAGGCAAGAGGATGTGATCAATTCTGCCAAGTATTACAATGATGATGCTTGGTCAGACATCATGGGACAAGTACATGCAAATAAAGGACTTACTGCTGATCTACTTGGTCCGGATGTGAATGAGGATAACTTTGCAGTGTGGATGGCAGCTATAATTGCTGAAAGGAGAAGACAGTTTGCTGCTTAAAGGTTCCAAGATAAAATCAATAAGCCAATGACTTTTGCACAACAAAAGTAATTTATGCGAACCTTTGTCAAAAATCAAAGTTCTGCCATTTATTCCACAGGATGGACTTTGAAGTATGTGAAGACATTCACTAATGATCAACTCAAAGCTGAGTTTGATAAGATTTGGAATGCTGTTGCTGATCTTCAAGCACAACATCTAAGGAGGTCACTTAAAAGACCAGGTGCTGATGTGGAACAACCTGGATCTAAGAAGTCAAAATCCTCTGCAGCTCTACAGACTCCTGTTCCTCCTGCTACATCTGCTGGTGTTACACCTGATGTACATCAGTCACCTTTTATTGATACTCCTCCACACTCACCCAAGGCTTCATCACACCCTGATGTTACACCTGCTACATTTGTTGATCCAACTGTTGCTCCTACACCATCTTGTGTTCTACCTGTTTCTAGGTCAACTGGACCTAGGACAAGAAGTCAATCCTTTGATGCTGATATCAAGACGTATAGCACCAGGAGGAAGTCTTTAGCACCAAGAAAGATGCCTTCTTTTGAAGTGGATTTAGATGCTCCTGATACATCTTTCATTACCGTGCTTTCTGATGATGTCTTTGATGCTTCTGATGATAATACCGACCCTTTGTTTTGGCATATATTTGCTGCATGGGAAGTTATTCCTACTGGCTTGGGTGATGTCAATGCTTTATACTTCACTGATAAAACTTCCAAATACTTTACTCATCTTTGAGAGATTCTGCACTTGGTTGATCGACAGGATCTATCCAAGTTATATGAAATGGTTGTTAAGCATTATGAGGTCCACCCTCTAGTTGGTAATGGATTGATTTTGTGGGGAGATCTGTATGTTTTGTTTGAGCCTACTTCTGGTGGTTCAAGTGTTGACGTTTGGAATGATCAACAGGAGTGGGTTATCCACAGCTGGAAATTGTTTCCATTTTCTGGTGTTCATGTGCTAGAAACGTTTTCTGGCAAGATCTTATACATGTTTGCAGATACATCATATCCTCTCTCTGCTTCTCTCATGAAGAAGATACTGAAGCATAAGTTGGAAGTAGAGATAGATGGTGTCGGGAATGACATGACATATGCTGTGCAACTAATTCAATTCATCAAGAATCAGCTTGCTTCTTGTGTTCCCTCTGCATAGGCCTGATACAATGGCACTGTCTTGTATATACTTAGTTTCTTTTGGTATGTATCGTTTTAATTGTTGCAGGTGCTTTTGGGTGGTTTTTGAGGTTTTTGGATGGCAACACATTGTTCTGAGCTTAAATCCTTTATGGCTCAAAATCTGTTTTCATGTGATAAAATATTTTGGTGCAAAATGGTTTTATGGCATCTTGTTTTCAAAGTTTCTCTTTTGAGGTGCAACATCATTATGGGTATCAATTCCCAGGCCTTCTGGCTAGAAATAATTGAACCATGGCTCTCAATTGCCAGGCCTTAGGGCTAGAATTAATTGAATTTTGGTTTCAATTCCCAGGTCTTGTACCAGAATGAATTGATATAGCTGTAATGGTTTGCTTGAAACCATAGGGTTTCTCAACTGACCTATGTTTCATGTACCAATTAGTTGAGATGGTTTGTAATCCACCATGGGAGTAACCTTTTCTGGGTCCCAAGGATTGTCTAGCCCACAAGCAAACGGCATGTGGTAAAGGCTATCCAAATCCGTTTATGGCTGTAGTGACTTGCCAAAAGTCATATAGTACTCAACCCACTATGATTCATGTTTAGAGTGGTTGAAAATGGTTCCAATCTTCCATGGCATTCCTTTTTCTAGGACCCAATAGATTGGCTAGCCCAAGAGTTAATGGCTACTTGGTAAAGGCTTCATCAAATCCATTTACTTTCTATGATTCACCTCTCCCCGGAGTTAACACACCATGGGATGTGATGAGAATCGTATGTAACCCTGAATTGATGGATGTTGCTGAGGTGGTCCAAGGTTGCTGCTTAAAGCTTGAAGTGTTTACGATGTTTCAAGGTCAATCATTTTGCTGCTGCTGTTTTTGCTGCTTAAAGATTGAAGTGTTTTTGTTGCTGTTTCAATCCTCCAAGTTTTAAAGACTGAAGATCTATCTAGGAAACTGGAAGTTAACTATGTCAAATTCCAGTTTAGGGGAGGATTGTTAGGTATATTTGTATTTATTCGTTCCTACTGGTAGGTATGTAGTTCCTACTGGTAGAGTAATTGCTATTGTTAGTTTTACAGTTCCTGCTGGCAGGTATATAGTTCCTGCTGGTTATATTGTTCCTACTGGTAGAACAAATTAATCCTGGTAGAGTAACGTAGTGACTCTGGGATAAGTTCTAGTATGGATAGACATGAGAAGTAATAGATAGACTCATGTAAACGTAATTCTAGGAGAATTAGTTTAGGGTTTCATATCTATAAATGAAACCACACGGTTTAGGTTAAAAAGAGGATTGGTACAATTAAGAAATAGTTTCAAAATTAATAGAAAAGATCCATAGAGGATCAAAGTATTGTTTTAGTAATTCTTCTTTAGCACTATTGTTTATTTTCCGCGTGAACAATAGATTGATTTGTTAGAGTCTCTCACAGAGTTACTTTTGATTACATTAGTGCTCTATATTCATAACAGGCTTAAAAGATCTATCTAGGGCTGAGACCTACAATTTCACATGTCATGTTATTATGTTGATAAGAGGATACATAAGAACAAATTATAGGAATGTGTAGCAATGCTCGTATGTAAAATTTCATACAAACATCTATACATAATGTATAACCTTTTTAATGCACTAACACATTACAAACTTGAAAATTAAAACATACAAACAAAGAAACATATTATATAACTTTTTAATAAATAATTAATACTCTTATTAAAATACCTCATTACTTAAAAATACATCTATTCATGTAATATTTACAATTAACCAATGCACAAACACACTTATTGACTGGTTAACACATTTAATATTATTCTTAAAACACCCCCTAATCCATTGATGTGAGGGTTGCTAAGACTTCACAGGAAGTTTTACAATCCCCTAGGAAGTGTACCTAATCGTTGCAGTGTAGTATATGCAAGACTCAGGGGTTGTTATCGTTCTCTAGGGGAATAGGTTGGGAAGGCCTGATCACGGTCTAACATAATTCTAGAGGTTGGGAGGAGATTCTTTTTGTGTTTTTATATTTATAGGAAAGCATATAAATCTATGGTTTGAGAAGTTGGGTTGTTTAACTAATAACTAAACTAATTATAATCTAATCTACTTGTGATAACTTTATGATAAACAAATGTATTTACCTAATCATGCACTACTCTTCAAATTGCTTCTCCTAGATCCGTTGCTTTGTCAGACTTATGATGATCTATGTAAGTATTTCCTAGTCATGAACGGATTACAAGAACCCGCCATCTATTTAGTATTCCATTAAGGCAACGCACAAGTAAGGTAGTATAAAGACTATTACAATGCCCCTAAGAGTATATTAAATGCATATGAAATAACTTAAGAGGGATCAACCATATTAGGGGTAAGGTAGTATGAAGACTATTACCGATGGTATCCTTTCTACACTACTCGCGTTTCCCTATACATATCAACAACGATACAGACAAGAGCTGGTTTTCTAAAGCCTAATGCGCACATTTATCAACAAGAAGCAACATCAAAAGGATCTACAATCTAAGTTTCAGGCAATCATAGATAAATACAAAGGAAGGTTTAGCCTCACATGTTATAAAGAAAGCAAGAAGATAAATCAATCAAACAACACATAGACATATTGAATGATTAATGATAAATAACCTTACTTGATTAAAACATGGATCCAAGGTAGTACAATAGGGTTTTGAGGCCATAAAAACAACATATAAAGCTCCTAAAACAACTAGGGTTCGTCTCTCTAGGTTTATACAAAGTTATCCCTAAAGTTACACACTTAAAACCCTAAAAACAGATTTATATTTATAGAGATATCGATGTGACGACGTCGCTTTGTGATTTTGATGCCGTCGCCACGTAGATGATTCTAGATCCCCTTTAAGGCAGCCACGTCTTGTCGCCGTTGCCAAATTCTTGATGCCATCACTAGATAGATCACGACGGTGTCTCTTTATGCCTGCAATGCCGTCTCCAGCCACTGTATGCATAAATCTTTAAGTGATTTGGTGTAGGTCTGTAATCTTGTCTGTTTCTTCTCCAAATGAGCCCAAGTCACGTGTATTTCCTCCAAAATCCGTCCAAGTGCTAAAAACTTGAAAACAAATGATTAAGCACGTAATATGGGCTTATTTGCATGATTTAAAGGGTTAAATGACCCCGAAATAGTGTATAAAATGACACCTCATCAAATACCCCCACACTTAGGATTTGCTTGTCCTCAAGCAAATAGGCTTAATACCTAAACAATAGCAATACGAGGGTCATTTAACCTACTCTTTAAAAGCATTTTACAACACAGCCTTCTAGACCTCGTAACAAAAGCACGAAAAATATATACTAGCACCGCACATGAGTGTTTGGGATTCTCTCTTTCACTCAGGTGTATAATAAATTATAACATAATGGGAAAATGGAAAATCAACACTCATTACCTGTCATAACATATAAATTACCATAAGCTTGGTAAAGGATCAAACCTCTACCGCTAGGCATAAGCATTATTCATTACTGTCAAAGAGGTCTTTTAAAGGGTTGTGAGGTATAAGTGTAAGATAAGATTAACAGAAATGGATGGGGTGTATTTGGGTGGTGACTTTGGGTGAATTTGGAGTGGAGGGTTAGCTAATTATTTATAAGAATACACGTTGGTTTGGTTGCTAAGCCAAGACTCGAACAAAGATATACAAACTCTACAAAACTCTACACCAATCTCTTTCTTTTTCTTTTCTTGACTCTAATATGAACATAAACATAAGCAAATAGCAGCCCATACATTTTTTTATACTATCTCTTTTTTATATATAGTTTTTTCTTGGTACACTTTTGCCCTACCATTGCTTAAACATGTAATACATCATGGGAGTTTATAGATACACCCCTACACTTAAGCTTTTACATACTCGATTATTTAAAATCTAACTAATGACCCGATTTGAGGTGGATCAAAATAACATGGAGCTTATTGAGCTCTATCGGGGGTAATAAATTACTTCTTCCCTAATTATTCATAAGATGAATACTACCATGAATCTCAATCATCCCAAAACAATAATTACAAGGATAAGGACTTAGAAACCGTGTACTCAATAATTAACTTGGGTTAAAACAATAATGTACTAAAAGCGAGTACATATAAGGTAGGCTAAGGCGATTTAGGTGTAACGATTGGTTTAAGGGTGACAATGCTCTTCATTAACAGTCTGTCTTAACCAGAAAATTACAAGAACCGTGAAAAAGGATAGGCTCGGAGGGTTGTTGATGACATCAAATAACGTCTATTTTATAGTATCATTTATCCCATGTAATTAACCCATTTTGTTTAATTATTGCAAAGAATTATTACTTAATTGTTTATATTTGAGAATTGCAGTAATTACGGAGTACTTGGTGAATATTAGCAAAAGGCGCGCATTCTGGAGCTTAAACGAAGATATTTTGAAGATTACTATTCTAACAACCAATACGCCGTATCCATCAAGGAAGATATGGCGTATCCGTGCCTGCACTCACCAAAGACCACAAAGGAAACAAGTCCAATACGCCGTATCCAGGAAAGGTAATACGCCGTATTCAAGCTATATGGGAATAAAATATTCTGGAAGATATCAAACGTGGTCCCTACTCCAAGAAACTCCAATACGCCGTATCCAATACCTTGGATACGCCGTATCGACACCGACTCCAGACCCTATAAATACAAAACTCAAAAACGAGTTTTAAGTGTGCTAAATCATATTCTCGATACCTAAACCACAAAAGTCAATTTTCAAAGGAGAAAAAGAGTAGAAGAGGTCTGCAACGCATTCCAATCCATACTAGACAACGTGTAATTTCTTATACTTTTGTAATCGTTTAGTTTTTGGTATCATTCGTTAACTCGGTTAGTTTACCTTAGCTAAAACAATTACTCTTGTATTAATTATGATGTTTGAAGGATAATACCTTCGGGTATTAGCCATTATTATGAAGATCTAAATGTTTGGTTTTGTTTATATCTCGATTGCTTAATTTATCGTTGTATGCTTGTTTATGTTTATCAATATACTTGTTTACGTGCTTTTGTATGCGACCTATCATTCAACTGGATCTAGTGATACGGACCAAGTAATCTAGATGTCGGGATAGCTCTCCATATAGTAATTTATACATCTAGAATCATAGGATCATAAGTATTGTCCTTCTAAAATCGTGCTAAGGATACGCTTCTGGCTTAACTAGTTAACAGAAATTGCCTTTGGTTTATTGAACATGTTGACTAGTAGGTGAATCTAGATAATTCAACAAATAATGTTCTGATTCTATTAGATAGTTGGACAAGTGGACTACTAGAGTATAAATTGCCATTAAGCAGTAAGTGGGTAAAGTCTCTATGAGCTAGGGTTTAACAAGATCACCATTGCTTTAATCCCTAAGATAGATTATAATTAGGTAATAAGGATGCTTTATGCGGATGCTTTAATTGTGACAGAATTAATGTGTCTAGGTCTTAGGATGAAGTCCTGCCTAAGTCTAAGAATGATATGCCTCTTCGAGATAAGTAATCATTGCACTGAATAAACAAACCAACTTCTAATCGGATTAATGATGGCTAATACAGTTTTCTATCATAAGGCTCGACCGCTCTTTTATCTTCTGTTAATTTGCTTGCGTGGGTTAAAGTGTCTTGAATTGATTGTAGTCACCAACCAAACTCGTGCCAGTCTCTCAGGCTGAAAACCCCCTTTTACCTGTTAGAATTAGGATTAGAACTAACATAGGATTAGCATAGGTTTGACTTAGATTAGAATTAACTTAGATTAGATAACCAAGATATAAATAAATTGAGAGATTTAACCTCGCTTCAAGTGTTCGACACCCTACTTACCATGAATCTACCACTGACCGGGTACACTGCCTGTTAAAGTGTTGTTTTTGGTTAAGTTGGCAAAATATAAATTTAAAACTTGAATCATAAAAATATGCATCACACAACGATACATTAAGTTTTTGGCGCCGCTACTGGGGAGTGAAAATTAATCTTGATTTTTATTTTATATTTTGGTTTTTTACATTAGATCTAACCCTTAGGAGTAGTGTTAATTAGATTAGTGTATATTCTGTAAATTTTGTATATTTTAGTTTAGTTGATTGCTTGTATATTTGTGTGTTTAAATTAATTGTTTTCGTAATACACTGTTATGGTCGATAACTCGATACGGCGTATTCACTTCCATTGGATACATCGTATCCATCTTTCTATCCAATACAGCGTATTCATTCAATCGATTAATACGGTGTATTCACTTCAATTTAATAAGGCGTATTGGTCATCAGAAATATAATCATAACCTAAGTTTTCATATTTGATTTCCTTGCTAAATTTTTTTCTATCTTTCTTCAGAGCAAATCCTACTGATATTTTTACCCTTGTTACAAGAAATACTTATCAGAGCTAGTAGACTGAAGAAGATACCATAAGAAGTCATGGCAGAACTAATTTCAAAGGAATACATAGTGAATGCTCAAAATAAATCGAATCTTTCTATCACCAGTAATGATATAAACATTGAAGTCAGCAAGGAATTTTTGGTGGAATTAAATAAGAATACATACCACGAATGGATTGACAAAGACGTGATGGACCACATTGCTAACGTGCTTGAAATGATTGATTTAGTCTACATTCCTGGTGTGGATTCCCATCAACTATGAATGGAAGTCTTTCCTCTCTCACTAGCTGATGACGCACGACAATGGTGGATAGCGAGGGGGAAGGAAAAATCACCATTTAGGAAGAACTTGTTGAGAAATTTTTCTGTAAATTTTATCCCGATTTATACGATAGAGAAGAAGAAATGTTGGACGAAGGAGACAACTGGGGAATTGATTCACTTAAATTCATATCGCGAGTAAATTCATCATTTGATAAACATATGAAAATAGATGGAAGAACTAAAAAGGTATTGTTCCATGCTTGGATGAATAGGAGTTGGAATAAGAGAAGAATGGATGACAAAATCTTGAGTAATAACAAAACTACTACTGACTCATTCTTCAAACCTTATCTAATAACCCGTGGAAAGTGCGACACCAAAAAGGAAGATGACCAAAGTCAGATGAAGCGCAAATATTGCAATGTATCTGAATCCATTGATGAGCAACCTAACAAAAGGATGTGTAAAGCAGAAAAGTTTGAAGCTATTCAGTACTCGCTTAGACCCAGTGAAGAATATATTGCTATAAAAAGATGTGAATATGATATTTGAGAGAGAAACGAAGATAATATGTCCAAAATCTACCAAGATATTTTTCAAAAAAAGGACAACGGATGGAAGGTGTCGCGCACCAAATAATAGTAAAGTGAGAAGCTGAAGAAAAGTCTAACTTAAAGACTTCGCTGTAAATAAAAGTACTTCCCGGGAGACAACCCGGAATGCTATTTAATTTTATCGAGTCTGTCTTCCCGGACATCAATACAGCGTATCCGCTCCATACCATATGGCGTATTGATTTTCTGGACGTTATCGTTCTTTACTTTTTATGCACTTTAAAAACATTATTGTCAGTTCTGGCAATACGGCGTATTCATGCACATGATACGACGTATTCACCAGACTGACTCGTATTTAGTTTGTTTAGTTTAATTTAAATTAACCGTAGGTACCAAGATAGGAATGCACACGTTTTTTCCTATATTTTACACAGGACCTCGTGAAAGAAATATCGACGAATAATGGTGGATAATTTACAAATCTAGAGATCTTGAAGTGTTGGAGTCTTGAAAATTCAAGGCGGCTATTCAACACACGAATTCTTGCTTAATTAAACTCAACTTGGAGAATCTACCGAGCAAATATCAGGGGAGTTTCTCATTCTAATTATTTTTAAATTCCCGTATTTAATGTTTTATCTATACAATGAGGACGTTGTATAATTCAAGTGGGGGGATGGAATTAGAATGTTTACTTGTCCTATTTTTCACATCAAAATGCTTAAATTATGCTCAATTTTTTTTTCAAGCATACTTTTGTGAAATTACTTGATAGATAACCCGCACACAATAACCCTTGTTAGATATTATGAGGATTTAGCCTTATCCGTTTCCAAATGTTTACCCAAATTCCATAAAAATATGTGTGTGCCGGTGATGTTGTAGACTTTAGAACTTGGCTTGGTATATCTATTCGAGACCGTAGTGATAAGTACTATGGATTTAGATGGAGTAACTTGTTTAAATTGATAAATTTTAGGATTACACCCAAATCGCCTTTACATGATGCTTATTAACTAACTACACTAGTTAGTTAACCCCCATATAAACTCTTTGTTTACTCTTACTTTAAGAGTAAGATACCCCTAGAACAACCCATAGAGCCAATCCTTTAGGAACTACACCAATTATTTGTTTTGTTACACTTTTACACAGTTTATTTTACAGTTGCTAGTTGCTTAAAGTGTAAAGTTTATATTTCCCGAGTCTTGTGTCTATTTTGGTATGGTTGGAAGGAATTTGCACATCGCAAATGGGAATGTATATTATAGTCTAAACTCATGTATTTTTACTACCATCGCAATTAATGGTACGACCGAAGAATGAAGGAATTATCGAAGGAATTATTCGAAATAATTATGATCGTGAAGATAGTGAAACTACACCGAGTTTCATAGTATAGTAGTGTTAGCAAAAAAAAACAAAAAAATTAGAAAAATCGCAACAAAAAAAGAGAGAGAAATAAAGTTTGAAGATAATCGTTTCGCAACTACCAAAGGAATTACATGAAGGATCGATTATTCGTTGATACAAATCGACGATGTAGAGTATTGTATAAAGTGGAAGATATCACCACTTGCCTTGTAAAGTATGTAAAGTATGGGATGATTGGGAAGTTGACCATTACGGGAACGCCAACTTAGGTTGTTGTTTTTGATCTATGATCAAGACGTTGTAAATAGTTGTGTCTTTATCATGGTAACGGTCGGGAAAAAGTGTCTAGCAACTTGTATTTTAGACTTAATCTATTTGTTTCGTAATTTTTATTTAACAACAATTTAATTCCCTTTCCTAATCATTAACCATGGGTTTTACGCGAATGAGGATGTGATCGAGCGTGCATGTCTATTCCGTCGTTACGGCCATGTATGCATGTCTCAGCTGCCTTGTTGGTTTATTACTATTGGTGAAAGTTAGAAGATCCATACCCTATATTACTCTACTAGTCCTACTCTTTAGCTTATTCGAGGTGGGAGTGAGCAGTCACATGTGTCTATCCCGTCGTTACGGGTGTGTATGTGTGGTCTTTGTCGCCCTCCTGGAATATTGGTATCGATAAAGATTAGTTAGAGTAATCAACCCTAAGCCTTATCATACAAACCCATATTTACCTTTATAAACTTGTTACTCCTTAGCTTTAGCGGTGGAGATGTGTATCCTTGCCAAGCTTATGATAGAATACTCGTCACGACCGAGCAATTGAGCGAATTAGTTACATGTTACCACATAGATTAGTTGAGTGATTTGAGTGTTTTCATCTTCCTATTTCGTGAGGTGTTTGGTTGTGTACTTGTAATAGATCAAATAAATGCTTTAACGGAAAATATCCTTAGGGATACATTTTTATAAACTTCTAAAGGCTACTTGAGGACAAGTAGGATTCAAGTGGGGGGATATTTGATGACATCAAATAACGTCTATTTTATAGCATCATTTATCCCATGTAATTAACCCATTTTGTATAATTATTGCAAAGAATTGTTACTTAATCGTTTATATTTGAGAATTGCAGTAATTATGGAGTAATTGGTGAAAGATAGCAAAAGGCGCGCATTCTGGAGCTTAAATGAAGATATTTTGAAGATTACTATTCTGAAGACCAATACGCCGTATCCATCAAGGAAGATACGGCGTATCCGTGCCTGCACTCACCAAAGACCACAAAGGAAACAAGTTCAATACGCCGTATCCAGGAAAGGCAATACGCCGTATTCAAGCTATATGGGAATAAAATATTTTGGAAGATATCAAACGTGGTCCCTACTCCAAGAAACTCCAATACGCCGTATCCAATACCTTGGATACGCCGTATCGACACCGACTCCAGACCTTATAAATACAAAACTCAAAAACGAGTTTTAAGTGTGCTAAATCATATTCTCGATACCTAAACTACAAAAGTCAATTTTCAAAGGAGAAAAGAGAGTAGAAGAGTCTGCAAACGCATTCCAATCCATACTAGATAAGTGTAACTTTCTTAGTACTTTTGGATCGTTAAGTTTTTGGTATCATTCATTAACCTCGGTTAGTTTACCTTTTGGCTTAAAACAATTACTCTTGTATTAATTATGATGTTTAAAGGATAATACCTTCGGTATTATCCGATTTTATGAAGATCTAAATGCTTTGGTTTGGTTTTTTATATCGATTGCTTAATTTATGTTGTATGCTTGTCTTTATGTTTATTCAATATAACTTGTTTACGGGTTGCTTTTGTATGTGACTATCATTCAACTCGATCTTGTTGATGTACGGACCAAGTAATCTAGATGCTGGATAGCTCTCCATATAGTAATTTATACATCTAGAATCATAGGATAAAACATATTGTCCTTCTAAAATCATGCTAAGGATACGCTTCTGGCTTAACTAGTTAATGGAAATTGCCTTTGGTTTATTGAACATGTTGACTAGTAGGTGAATCTAGATAATTTAACAAATAATGTTCTGATTCCATTGGATAGTGACAAGTGGACTTACTAGAGTATAACTTGGATAAGCAGTAAGTGAGGTAAAGTCTCTACGATCTAGGGTTTAACAAAAGTCACCATTGTTTTAATCCTAAGATAGATTATAATTGGTAATAAGAATGCTTTATGCGAATGCTTTAACTGTGACAGAATTAATGTGTCTATGTCTTAGGATGAAGTCTGCCTAAGTCTAAGAATGATATGCCTCTTCGAGAGATAAGTAATCATTGCACTGAATAAATAAACCAACTTCTAATCGGATTAATGATGGCTAATATAGTTTTCTATCTTAAGGCTCGTTAATAAGAGCTCTTTTATCTTCGTTAAATTTGCTGCTTGGGTTAAAGTGTCTTGAATTGATTGTAGTCACCAACCAAACTCGTGTCGGTCTCTCAGGATGAAAACCCCCTTTTACTTGTTAGAATTAGGATTATAACTAACATAGGATTAACATATGTTTGACTTAGATTAGAATTAACTTAGATAAGAATAAAAAGTATAAATAAATTGAGGAGATTTACCTCGTTCAAGTGTTCAGACACCATCTTACACGAATCACCACCGATCCGGGTTACATGCCTCTTTAATTGTGTTGTTTTTGTTAAGTCGGTAAAATATAAATTTAATACTTGAATCATAAAAATATACACCACACAACGACACATCAGTTGTACTAGGGATATCCTACACTAAAACTGAGTGCATGGCAAGGGTGTAAGATAGTTATATGATCAATGTGACCATCATAACAATTACAAGTTTAAAACATGGGTTAATCCTAGTGCCTCTTATCTAGCAAATCCTAATACTCACTATGCGGTCTCGGGATGCATCACAAAAACACTGGTTTCTAGAATGTTGTAATATTACTATCGGTTTACTCTATTTATTTTAATAAAAACTTGTAACACCCACAATGCTCTAGAAAAGGAGACAAAGACCATACATGTACATCCGTAACGACGGAATAGACATGTATGACTGCATTTGAACCTTAACTCGAGAAAGCTAAAGATATAAATTATCTTGGGTATCAATAATGGATACCCGAATTCCTAAAGATCTAAAGGTGAACCTCACATTTTGGGGGTGGATTTTTGAGGGTTTTTTGTGCTAGTTATATACATTCCTATCCATAAGACGCTATTAATACTCGGTTTTTGTCGGTATGTGTCATAAATTTTTTTAAATTTTGGTCAAAATTACCTGTTTATGCCACGTTTCGATATATTACCAATCATTTTAAGGAACAAGCAAATGGAAAATGAAGGAATAATTTCTAAGGCTTATTTCCCCCTACACTTAAGTTGAACATTGTCCTCAATGTTCTATAGTAGTACTCGTAAAAACAATTAAAGGGATAAGAAAACAAGGAAAAGAAACTAGTACTCCCCTGGTTTGCTCAATAATGAAGAAAAAACATGCGATAACTGGTTAAATCGTCCTCTAAGAATCATCCGATGAAATTTCCTAAGAATTTTCAAGCTTCTTCTCATCAAATATAACCTAAAATAAAAGACAAAGACAACTACACCAAGCATAAAATTAGCTCATTAGATATAAATACAACGTGAATTTAGGGTTCTGACTATAGGATGAGTGTAATGATAAAATCATAGGTTTATGCAGGTTTACAACAAAATTACAAATTTTAAATATTGAACATTTTATTTTTCAGAAATACTAAAAAAATTCGAATTTTTACATTCCTGGAGACGCGACGCCGTCGGGTGTTAGTCCCGACGCCGTCTCCAGCGTATGTGAAAAATTATTTTTCATTTTTAATGAGAAATTTCCTGCACGCAGTTTTATTAGTTAAATCTAAAGAAAGCGCTGCATAAAAACTTAGAATTAATCATTGCAATCATATGACTCGAAACTGACGCAAATTAATCTAAACAATTTATTTTAAATGTTTAAATTTGGTTCTTAAAAACTGGATATATTTCTCTACACTTATTTTTGTTGCAAAATACATTTGATTGTAGATAAGACAAAGTTATAAACAAACAAAGCATGATTATAAAATTCATTCAAACATAATAAAACAAACAATAAAGAATTAAAACACAAGGCACTCCTAATATGCGGGAATGTAAATATTGGGTTGCTTCCCAAAAATCGCTTTTCTTTATTTATGAGTCTTGTAGCTAGACTCGAAGTCACATGTTCTTATGTGACTTCTCCTTCATCATCCAGTGTTATATCGCCATCTCTGTTGGTGTCCAATACGTTTTTTTAATATTGTTTCACCCGATGTTTATTTACGATGAATTCATTCCCATCTTCATCATACAACTCAATTGCGCTATTTTTCATGTTTTTGCTTACCGAAAATGGTTCGTACCATCTCGACTTTAGTTTCCCGGGGAACAACCTTAAATAGAATTGAAGAGAAGTACCTTATAGTCTCTTTCATAGTTATTTTGTGCTTTTATCCGTTTATCGTTCCATATTTTTGTTCTCTCCTTATAAAAGATAAATGATTCATAAGCATCGAGCCTCATCTCGTCCAGCTCATTAATCTGTAAGAACCGGTTTGCCCCAGCTTTCATAAGGTCCATATTGCAATTCTTAATGGCCTAATAGGCTTTATGCTCTAATTCGACGGGAAGATGGCATGCCTTGTCGTAGATTATTCTAAATGGGGTTGTTCCTAGAGGGGTTTTAAAAGCTGTCCGGAATGCCCATAATGCATCATCTAATTTGTAGGACCAATCTTTCATGTTGTTCTCGATGGTTTTCTTAAGGATACGCTTTATTGCCCAGTTTGTGTTTTCGACCTGCCCGTTTGTCTACGGGTGATATGCGGTGGAGAATCAGTGAACTACTCCATACCTTTTCATTGCTTTCTCCATTTGGTAGTTGCAGAAATGAGTACCCCTATCACTTATAAGGGCCTTTGGTATACCGAATCATGCGAATAGCCTCTTGAGGAAGTTTACTACGTTCCGAGCATCACTGGTGGGAAAGGCTTAAGCCTCTACCAATTTTGATACGTAGTCTATAACTAATAGGATGTATTTATTTCCGTTTGATGAGGGGAAGGGTCCCATAAAGTCTATTCCCTAAACATCAAATATTTTGCAGACTTGGATGTACTTTTGAGGTGTTTCGTCCCTTGAAGAGATGTTTCTGGCTCGTTGGCATGCGTCGCAATCTTGGACCAGCCCGCGTGCATTGCGAAAGACATGTGGCTAGTAGAAACCGGCTTCAAAGACTTTTCTTGTAGTAGTGGCAATACCGTGATGTCCTCCAGATGGTCCGTTGTGACATTACCGAAGGATTTGTGATGCCTCATCTCCGACGACGCACCTTCGTATGATTCTGTTGGCACATTGCTTGAATAGGAACAGTTCATCCCAAAAGTAATGCCTTAAAATGCTAAAGAACTTTTGTTTCTCTTGGTGGGTGGATCAGAAGGGAAATACTCGGCTAGCTAGATAGTTAGCGTAGTCGGCATACCATGGTTCGTTATTCTTATCAGAGACTGCCATTAATCATTCTTCAGGGAATAGGTCCCTTATCTCAGCCTTGTTTAGTTTTCCTAGGTCGGGATTTTCAAGCCGAGAGAGATGATCGGCTGCTAGATTTTTAGCATCTTTCTTGTCACGAATTTCGATATTAAATTCTTGGAGTAGCAGGATCCATCTAATCAGATACGATTTTGCATCTTGTTTAGTAAAGAGATAACGCAGAGCAAAATGATCCGTGAAAACAATGGTCTTGGATATGACCAAGTATTGACAGAACTTGTCGAATGCGAAAACAATAGCCAAAAGCTCTTTCTTGGTAGTTGTGTAGCTCTCTTGTGCTTCGTTCATTGTTTTTCTGGCGTAGTGTATGGGTTTAAAATGCTTGTCGATCCTTTTCCCTAACACTGCTCCGACAGTATAATCACTTGCGTCGCATACGACTTCAAATGGTAATGACCAATCTGGCTTGATCATAATTGGGGCATGCGTTAGCTCGCGTTTTAGCTTATCAAAAGCTTGGATTCATTCTTCTGAGAAATTGAACGGGGCATCTTTTACCAGGAGCTGGGTCACTGGCCATGCGACTTGTGAAAAATCTTTTATGAATCTTCTATAAAAATTGGCGTCTCTTAGAAAGCTTCGCATAGCTTTTACATTCGTGGGATAAGTTAATTTGGAGATTGCTTCGATTTTTGCTTTATTGACCTCAATTCCTGCACCTGAGAGCTTATAGCCAAGGGCGATTCCTTCCTTAACCATGAAGTGGCATTTTCCCAGTTTAACACAAGGTCGGTCTCCTCACACCTTTTCAGCATCTTTTCAAGGTTTTTTAAGTAGTGGTCGAAGGAACTACCGAAGACAAAGAAATCGTCTATAGATACCTCCATGCTATCCTCGATAAGTTCCTGGAATATGGCTATCATACAACGCTAAAAGGTGGCTGGAGCATTGCATAATCCGAAAGGCATCCGTTTGTATGTGAAGGTTCTGTAAGGGCAGGTGAATGTGGTTTTCTCTTGATCCTCTGGAGCAATAGGAATATGGAAATACCCTAAAAATCCATCTAGGAAGCAGTAGTATTCATAACCTGCTAGGCGTTCAAGCATCTAATCGATAAATAAAAGTGAAAAGTGGTATTTTTGAGTTGCGTTATTTAATTTACAATAGTCGATACATACGCGCCATCCCGTGACCGTCCTTTGCGAGATGAGCTTGTTTTTCTCATTCTTCACTACGGTCATTCCTCCCTTCTTTGGAACAACCTGGACAGGACTCACCCAAGGACTATCAGAGATGGGGTAGATTAATCCTGCGTTAAGGAGCTTTATGACTTCCTTCTTTACTACCTCATTGATGTTCGGGTTTACTCGTCTTTGAGGTTAGACACTTGGTTTGAACTCGTCTTCCATGAGAATTTTTTGAGCATAGAAGGATGAGTCGATCCCTTTTATGTCCATGATACTCCAGGCGATTGCCCCTTTATGATTCTTTAAAACCTTAAGAAGCTTGGCTTTCTCGGTGGTAGATAATGTGGAGGAGATGACTACTAGGAGTTGGTCGTTTTCCTGGAGGAAAGCGTACTGGGTGTTCGGGTAATTCCTTCAGATCTAGTTTGGGTGGTTCGATGATTGAGGGTTTCAACCAATTTTCCAAGGCCTTCTACTCGAGTGGCTCGACCGACTCTATTCTAGGATAAAAGGAAACTACATGCACTTCGTTGGAATCTTCCTCTTCTTCTACTTCATTCCATTTTCCATCATGATCGACCGTGTCGACCCATTGTTCTTAGACAAGCTTAATGGTGTGATCGGTGCAATAAAGATCATCGTCTCAGGAGTGTTTGGATTTCATGGATTTCCTAATGCTGAAGGTGACGGTTTCACTATCTACTCTAAGACTCAACTTTCCTTCGTGAACGTCAATTACATCCCTTGTTGTGGTGAGGAAGGGCCGTCCCAAAATGATCGGGACTAGCTTATCTTTGTCCATTTCCAAAACTATGAAATCAATTAGAAAGATGAACTTACTTACTTTTACAAATAGATTCTCGCAGACCCCGATGGGGGTATTTGATAGATCGATCAGCCAGTTAAATACTCATTCTGGTTGGTTTTAGTTTAGAAATCCTTAATCGTCGAAAGAGAGTGTGTGACATGAGATTGATACTTGCCCCTAGATCAGCCAAGGCGTTCTTTACTGGAAGGGGTCTAATAAGACATGGCAGTGTGAAGCTTCCTAGGTCTCCTTCTTTTTGAGGCAGACTCCTTTGGATGATAGCGAAGCATTCCTCACTAAGCTTTACCGAGGAGGTCACTTTTTCAAGTTTTTCCTTATGAGAAAGTATATCCTTTAAGACCTTGGCTCCATTTGGCATGTGGATCATAGCTTCTAGGAATGACAGATTGATATGAATCCATTTAAAGATTGAGAGAAGCCGCTCATCTTCGTCATCCTTTTTCGGCTTCTTCACTATGGATGGAAAGGACATATTTGATGACTTGAAGGGTTGGTAAAAAATGGATGGCTGGTGGGCAGGCTCTTTATTATGTATAATGCTTGGTTCTACGCCTTCAGATCCTTCCTTTTCAGTTGCCCCTTCAGTGTGGTTGGCAGGTGTCGGGAAAGGGGGGTCTCGAGTGTTGACTCCTGATCTAGTTGTTATGGCAAAATTTGGTGCTTCAGGTTTAGGAGTTTTGCTTTTCCCAATTACGGAGAGGATTTGGGAGAATTGTTCATGCATTTCCTTACGGTGCTGGTCAAGCATCTCTCCTATCCCCTTCGTGTGGGATTTCTTTTCGAGCATAAAGTTGGCGAGCTCGTCTTCAAATTTACTTCTAACAACCTATTTGGGACCATCCTCTCCTTTTTCTTTACGTTTGCTATTCCCCCATGGTGGGGTATCGTCGTTCTGATAAAACCTCAGAAGGGAAGGATCATCGTAGATATCTCTCCTGAACAAGTATACATGCTCGGCTGAGTTGTTCTGCCTGCATTCATCGGCCTCGTAGGATCCTCTGCAGTAGTCGCAAATTAGGTATGGGTTTTTAACCCAAACTCTCGAGTACGTGTTTCGAGGTAGGAGATTTGGTTGCAGGTCCTTTTTAGACGCCCCCTGAATGTAGGTTGCATTGCCTCTGAAATGGAAGAAACATTCATGGATGGTAACAGGTCGTCCCACATATCGTCTTGGTATTAGATGTATTCTTCAATTGGGTTCACCCCTCCTCTTTGATGAGAGAGTTGAAGCAGAATTGAGCGAATTGATTGAGTTTCATACGGTGGTCCGGAGATATGTTATCGTGCAAGATTTCTATCAAAAGCCAGTTTTGTATCCAATGATGGGGGACTTGTTTGATCAAGTTCTGGAAATGGATCCAGGCGCTTTTGATGGATTCATCGGTCCCTTGTCTGAGTTGGAGGATCATATCTCTTAGGGACGAGGTACGTCCTGCTAGAAAGAAATAATCAAGGAATCGCGATACGAGCTGATCCCATGTCGTAATTTAGGTGGAGGGTATTTTATCAAACCATGCTGCTGCTTTCCCTTTTAGGGAGAAGTGAAAGAAACGTAGTCTAAATGTATCCCTTATCGCTCCGTCAGCTTGTATGTTATCAACGATACTTAAGTAGTGTTTGATATGACGGAGTGGGTCCTCGCTTCTTAATCCTTGGAATGTGTATGTTCCTTGAATTAGTAAGATGTTGCGCGAGTCAATGATTCTCCCTGTCTGTTCAGCTAGGAGGATGATTGGGTTTTCAAAACCGGAGGAATTGAGGTGAGAATGTTCATGTAAGGTTTTGGGAGGGGTTGGCAGTTTGGTTCCAGTGTTGTTGGAAGAGGATGCTTCATCATCGAAGAGGTTTCTTCCGGCTATAGCTAGAGATTCGTTTTGTTATAGATGCCAGACGGCTCTCCTAAGCTTTCAAAATTCTCTTTCGGGTTCGTTGAGAGGTTTTGTTAACCTCTTAATGGTGCTACGTGTCATGGTGACAGTTTTACAAAATAGATAATACAAAGAGATAGACTACGAGAAAGCTAATATACGAAATTAAATTCTCATTTGAAAGGATTCAAGTGAGTAGAACTAAGTTAAACTATGATCGAAACCTAACTATTCCCCACGCAGCGGCGCTAAAAACTTGATGTGAGGGTTGCTAAGACTTTACAGGAAGTTTTACAATCCCATAGGCAGTGTACCTAATCATTGCAGTGTAGTATAGGCATGACTCGGGGGTTGTTATCGTTCTCTAGGGGAATAGGTTGGGAAGGCCTGATCATGGTCTAACAAAATTCTAAAGGTTGAGAAGAGATTTTTTTTGTGTTTTTATATTTATAGGAAAGCATGTAAATCTATGGTTTGAGAAGTTAGTTTGTTTAACTAATAACTAAACTAATTATAATCTAATCTACTTGTGATAACTTTATGATAAGCAAACGTATTTACCTAATCATGCACTACTCTTCAAATTGCTTCTCCTAGATCTGTTGCTTTGTTACACTTGTGATGATCTATGTAAGTATTTCCTAGTCATGAACGGATTACACGAACCTGCCATCTATTTAGTATTCCGTTAAGGCAACGCACAAGTAAGGTAGTATGAAGACTATTATAAGCCCCCTAAGAGTATATTAAATACATGTGAAATAACTTAAGAGGGATAAACCATATTTAGGGTAAGGTAGTATGAAGACTGTTACCGATGGTATCCTTTCTACACTACTCGCGTTTCCTTATACATAACAACAACGATACAGACAAGAGCTGATTTTCTAAAGCCTAATGCACACATTTATCAACAAAAAGCAACATCAAAAGGATCTACAATATAAGTTTCAGGCAATCATAGATAAATACAAAGGAGGGTTTAGCCTCACATGTTATAAAGAAAGCAAGATAAATCAATCAAACAACACATAGACATATTGAATGATTAATGATAAATAACCTTACTTGATTAAAACATGGATTCAAGGTAGTACAATAGGGTTTTGAGGCCATAAAAACAACCTATAAAGCTCCTAAAATGACTAGGGTTCGTCTCTCTAGGTTTATACAAAGTTATCCCCAAAGTTACATACTTAAAACCCTAAAAACGGATTTATATTTATAGAGATATCGATGCGACGACGTCGCTTTGTGGTTTTAATTATGCAGATGATTCTAGATCCCCTTTAAGTCGGCCACGTCTTGACGCCGTCGCCAAATTCTTGACTCCATCTCCAGCCACTGTATGTATAAATCTTTAAGAGATTTAGTGTAGGTCCGTAATCTTGTTCGTTTCTTCTCCAAATGAGCCCAAGTCACGTGTATTTCCTCCAAAAGCCATCCAAGTGATAAAAACCTGAAAACAAATGATTAAGCACGTAATATGGGCATATTTGCATGATTTAAAAGGTTAAATGACTCCAAAATAGTGTATAAAATGACACCTCATCAAATACCGCTACACTTGGGATTTGCTTGTCCTCAAGAAAATGGGCTTAATAACCTAAACAATAGCAATACGAGGATCATTTAACCTACTCTTTAAAAGCATTTTACAACACAACCTTCTAGACCTCGTAACAAAAGCACGGAAAGTATATACTAGCACCTCACATAAGTGTTTGGGATTCTCTCTTTCGCTCAGGTGTATAATAAATTATAACATAATGGGGAAATGGAAAATCAACACTCATTACCTGTCATAACATATAAATTACCATAGGCTTGGTAAAGGATCAAACCTCCACCGCTAGGCGTAAGCATTATTCATTACTGTCAAAGAGGTCTTTTAAAGGGTTGTGAGGTGTAAGTGTAAGATAAGATTAACAGAAACGGATGAGGTGTATTTGGGTGGTGACTTTGGGTGAATTTGGAGTGGAGGGTTAGCTAATTATTTATAAGAATACACGTTGGTTTGGTTGCTAACCCAAGACTCGGACAAAGATATACAAACTCTATAAAACTCTACACCAATCTCTTTCTTTTTCTTTTCTCGACTCTAATATGAACATAAACATAAGCAAATGGTAGCCCATACATTTTTTTATATTCTCTTTTTTTATATATAATTTTTTCTTGGTACACTTTTGCCCTACCATTGCTTAAACATATAATACATCATGGGGGTTTATAGATACACCCTTACACTTGAGCTTTTACATACTCGATTATTTAAAATCTAACTAATGACCCGATTTGAGGTGGATCAAAATAACATGGAGCTTATTGAGCTCTATCGGGGGTAATAAATTACTTCTTCCCTAATTATTCATAAGATGAATACTACCATGAATCTCAATCGTCCCAAAACAGTATTTACAAGATAAGGACTTAGCAACCGTGTACTCAATAATTAACTTGGGTTAAAACAATAATGTACTAAAAGCGAGTACATATAAGGTAGGCTAAGGCGATTTAGGTGTAACAATTGGTTTAAGGGTGACAATGCTCTTCATTAACAGTCTGGCTTAACTAGAAAATTACGAGAACCGTGAAAAAGGATAGGCTCGAAGGGTTGTTGATGACATCAAATAACGTCTATTTTATAGCATTATTTATCCTATGTAATTAACCCATTTTGTTTAATTATTGCAAAGAATTGTTACTTAATTGTTTATATTTGAGAATTGCAGTAATTACGGAGTACTTGGTGAATATTAGCAAAAAGGCGCGCATTCTGGAGCTTAAACAAAGATATTTTAAAGATTATTGTTCTAACAACCAATACGCCATATCCATCAAGGAAGATATGGCGTATCCGTGCCTGCACTCACCAAAGACCACAAAGGAAACAAGTCCAATACGCCGTATCCAGGAAAGGTAATACGCCGTATTCAAGCTATATGTGAATAAAATATTCTGGAAGATATCAAACGTGGTCCCTACTCCAAGAAACTCCAATACGCCATATCCAATACCTTGGATACGCCGTATCGACACCGACTCCAGACCTTATAAATATAAAACTCAAAAACGAGTTTTAAGTGTGCTAAATCATATTCTCGATACCAAACCACAAAAGTCGATTTTCAAAGGAGAAAAAGAGTAGAAGAGGTCTTGCAATGCATTCCAATCCATACTAGACAAAATGGAAGCTTCTACACCAGATACAACCTTCCCCACAAAAAGATAAAAAAGGGAGCGGAGTCTAGGCGGCGGCCCCCTTATAGGCCTGGCGGCCCCCTTATATATAAGGGACCACCGGGACCGCCCCCAGAGAGCCGTTGGGATTCCCTGCCTATAAATACTGCTCCATTCCCAGCAGAAAATCATTCCTCTTTGCACGAAATTTTTCAGTCTTTTCTTTCTCTCTAAACCTTCTTTCTCTCACTAAAACTCTTGATCACTAACATACTTAGATCTTGTTTCAAGTGATCTAATATCTTCTTCTCATCTCTTCCCTCTCATTCAAGTGCAAGAGAAGAACACTCGTATTCGTCAAAAAACAAAGTGTTAATTAGTGATCTATCCTCCTTTCTTCTAAGTACCAAAACTCTATTGTATTTATCTTGTGTATTTGTGTGATTAGGATATTGTGTAGATCCGATAGTGTAGATCTTGTGAGTGTGTATATCTTGTGAAGTGGTAGATTGGTTCTAGCTAAGATTAGGACTCGACATTTAGCTTAGTGTCAGAAAATAACGTAAGCGACGTGTAAACGGTTTTCTCCGCCTAAAAGGAGCTTGTTAACATAGTGAAATGTCGACTTGGATAATCGGGGAGTGGAGTAGGGCGAAGAGGTGCTTCATAGCCGAACCACTATAAAATCTTAGTGTCTTGGTTTGGTTGTTTCTTTCCTTATCTCTTTACATTATTATTGTTGTTACCGTGCTCTAGTTTAAATAGTTATTGCTTGTTCATAATGTGATTTGATTAAATATATAACTCGGATTTATACCTTTTTGAAAGTAAACTTTTAAAACGCAAAACAAACGTGTAAACTATTCAACCCTCCTTTTAGTTTCCATACAATACTTTAAACCACCTTAGTAAACCTTAGAAATAAACATAGTATCCTTGGATTATGCAAGAAATCAAAGATAATCAAACCCTATAAGGGGTGTTTGTTGGCCGTGAGCTAGAGAGGGGGAAAGAGAGATGAGAGATTTTGATGAGGGTTGGAAAAAGGTATGAAACCCTACTGTGTGATATATGATGGTATTTATAGGAAAACATTAGGTTAAGGGTGTTTATTATAGTGTACATGTGACCAACACACACCAAAGGTGTGTGTGTGTGTGTGTTCGGCAAAAAGACAAGCCACAAGGACCATATGGTTTAATTTTTGGGACCATAGTTCAAGTATAACAATCTTGGTTTGAATTTCCAAGTCAAAGCTTTAAAAATGTGTAAGTAACATTTGTCTTGGTCTTGAATGGTTAAGTGTGCATGAAATGGACTCCCTCATTTGTCACTTTCATACACATGCATGAGATTTTCAAAAAAAAGATGCCTTTGATTTAATTTCAAGGCTTATGGTTGTTTTTGATTTGGTTTAGGCGTCCGAATTTTTAAGGGGGGATATGAATGAAATTTTTGACTTAACAGCACGAGATGAACGATAACTAAAGTTTACACAAAAAGATTTTGGGTGTTCGGGGTTCCGTTTGATCAAAAACGCGAAAAACGTAATTTTGACGTTAAAACATAAAAATAAGGAGGTGATTGTAAACTATGAAACACTTAGAAAAGATAAAATACCTCATATACTATCTAAACTAATCAAAATCCGATGTCGGAACGCGTCCGATGACGTTTTTCAGATTTACGCGGGTTAACTTCCCTGTAATTTGCCAAATTCAAACGTAACGTATAAAAGTAAAAAATAATGATCAAAAAAGTCTAAAATATTGACCTAAAATTTACGGGGTGCGACAGAAGATGGAGAAAACATAGGCACCCAAAGACACGAAGAAAAGAGTAGTCGGGAGATCGTTTGAATATATGTTCAAAAGGTGACTTGATTGTCGATGTGCGAGTGTGCATGCGATTGATTAGGTAAACAACAGTATCAAAAGCATAATGCCAAAAAAATTAAGGAACACATAATTGAGCAAGAAGAGTAAGATCGGTCTCCACAACGTGGCGATTGCGACGTTCAACAAATCCGTTTTGCTCACTTGTATAAGGACAAGATCGCCGGTGAATAATTCCTCGCGAAGAGAAAAACAAAGCTAAATTACGAAACTCACCACCCCAGTCAATTTGAACATTCTTTAATTTTGATGTGAAATTCAACCATTTGCACAAATGATTTAAAAATGGACATCAGATTTTTAAGCTAAATGATATATTCACATGTAACGAGAATGATGATCAACATACAACATAAAATATCTATGACCTTCAAAAGATAACAAAGGTGCGGGACCCTAAACGTCACAATAAACCAAGTCTAAAATATTGTTACTTTGAAACTGAGACTCAAATAAAGGTAGTTTTAAAGATTTTCCCAGTGGACAAGAATTACAGAAACTTGACAGACTTTTATTTGTAACGGGAAAAGAAAAATTAAAAATCAAATAACGCAAAAGACGTTGATGAGGATGTTCAATCCGTCTATGTCAAATGGTTGGGGAAGCTCGTACAACAAAAAAAGATACTTTATTGATGGAATTTAGTTGAGGAAGAGTGATGGTGTAGAGAACGTGTTTACTGGGGCCGGTGAGAAGAGTGGTGTGTGTAGACTCGTCCTTTACAACAAAATAAGAAGTGTGAAATTCAAAAAAGATATAATTATCATGACAAAATTTGTGAACAAACGAGAGTTGTTGTGATTGCCACGGTTATTGTTATTGTTATTCCTGTTGTTGTTTGATGGATGAGTACCATAAAAGGCTTGTGGATCGGATGGTACAATAGGTGACACTTGGAATCCAAGAGCACTCAATTGAGCAGTCAACTTTAAAAGTTGAGCTTGACGAGCTTATGGCATGCTTGGTGAGCCCACTGCGTAGTTTGCAGCAAAAGATGAAGTGATAGACGGAGCAGGTGCACGAGTTTTTCCAAGCATATAATCATGATCACTAAAGAGTGCATGAAGCTTGCTAAATGCAGTTGGACTTTGACGGGCAGGGATTGTAGTTTTAAGACTGTTATATTCTTCGCGGAGACCTGAGACAGCAAGCATAATGAGATCTTTATCTTTTACAGGTTCACCAATGACGGCGAGTGTATCAGCATATTATTAAGCACGATTTAGATAAGCATCGGGAGTTTCATCATCGTGCATCTCTATTCTCAGAAGTTGTGTTTTGAGAGTGTATTCCCTAGATGTGGAATGAGGTGCATACGCCTTTTCAAGGGACAACCAAAGATCACAAGAAGTTGTACCTTGAACATGGAGAAAAGAAGCTTATGATATTGTAGAGATGATTAGCATGCAAACGTGAGCATCATTGGAGACCCAAAATAGATAATTGAGGTTTTCCTTTGGAATAGTGGCACCATTAGTAACGGATAAGGTTTTTGATAGACATGGTATTGAACCATCCACATAACCCATCAAATTGTTTGTGATGAGGAATGGTTCAATCATAGTTTTCTAATAACCATAATTTATGGGTGAAAGGGTAAAAGCGAACTTATGAGAGTTGTGAGCTGTTTTATCGACTGTGGTGAAAGCTGAAATCATAGCCATAGTAATATTCCTCCTTTTTTTTGGGGGGGGGGGGGCGTTCTGATGACGATGGCCGGCGGCGACAACAGCGAGGTGATGAGGAGTGGATCTAATCGTAGGACTATGGTTGCTGATTGGATAAGGCTGCTGATTGGATCTGATCGTGGTGGGGTTGTTGTGGCGGCTGAAAAGTGACCGGAATTGTGTCGGGAAAAAAAGGCCATATAAAACCTCAAAGGGTATATATTATTGTAATTGTAATCGTGTTTTGTACATTGTATATGTATTTGTACTAATATTACAGCTTACTTACTAAGCAACCTAACATAACCTAATGGGTACGACCCATCTATATAATTGGACCGGCCCATTTAGTTTGTTCTAACATTGTGTTACTAATGCTCCAGAAATACATTCTAATGAGTTCAATATTAAGTTTAACAAAAGTGACGGTTAATATGTTTAGGAAGTTGGTTGATGTTGTAGCGACCCAATGGATGAAGAGTGTTAGATATAGTATCACTTTAGTCAATAGGTTAGGGGGTTTAGTGTAAAGTTAGCTCTAAATATAGCCATATTGGGGATGTTGGGTTTCTTTATGGCCCAAGCTCATCCTCCCCCTCATCTTTATAAAAGGAGGTTGGGGGGGAGGGGTTGTGAACTTTATTATTTCCAACCTGTTTGTTCTCCCTCCTCATCTCTATAAAAGGAGGTGAAAGGGGGAAAGGTTTTGTACTTCATTTTCTTTACTCAATAAACATTTAATACTGAGGGTTGTAAGGTGATCGAATCTTACAAGTGGTATCAGAGCTCAAGTTCGCGGGTTCTCTGGTTAACTAGGATCGATCAAGAAGAGGTCTTTATTGTTCGGTTTTCTGGTAAGAGCGGGAGGGTATCTTCTGTTTGGGCTACAAGGTTCGCGACAACAAAAGTTCTTGGTGTTGAGGTTTTATGACGTGAAGGAGCAGCAGGGTATCGATAGGTAAAGGTTCTTGAGTTCTTCGATTGTCCAGGTCCAAGACAAGGTGTAGAAGACTTAAGGGAGTTATTGCATAAGGTACTTTATTTGATCGGGTGTTGTGAGGTTTATATCACAAGGTTATCAGAATAAAAAAAGGTCAGAGATTAAGTCTAAGACTTGTCGAGGTTGCAAGGTTTCTTAGGTTATAAGAAATTGTTTTGCAAAATAAAGTACGACAAGGGTTACTTCAAAAAGCGTCGGGTACTTACTTGATTCAAGGGTTGTCGATTTGTTGGACGGTTTTATTCCCATGGTTCAATCGATATTTGAGTAAAAAAGGGTTTTGTTTTTTTGAAGGGTTTCTTGGTTTGATCCATTTCTAAAAGGTTTATTCTTAGGGTTATATCGATAAAGCCAGGGTTTTTACAAATGGGTTACTTTGCTAGACTGTGTTTTATGTAGGTAAATTCACAAAAGGTTAAACGGTTAGCAAAGGGTTAAAATAATGCTAGTATGAATACTAGGTTAAACATCAAAAAGCTCGATGGGAATATTGTACAAAAGGAGGTTCAAAACAAGTTAGGTTCAAACAACTTAGTCCTGGTGTTAAAAAATGAGTCCACGGAGTACATGATGAAAAACGTATTTGGTTTGAGGTGGAACTGCAGGGAGCTCAAGGGGATTGTGAAGCTGAGGTTTTTCAGGTTAGTAACGATGATACTGCAGTGGCTCAAAGACGGTTGAAGGACCAACATGAAGAGAAGACAAACACAGACTGCTTGGTAAGGGAGCAGAAAAAGGTACACCATGGTGCACATCTAGGGTAGTCATTATGAAAACCAGAGTACCTGGTTAAGAGGGTGCAAAGGGTAATGATGCTAAAAGGTATAGAGAAGACAGTAATGAGGCTACTTTTTTAGTTGCTTCAATGAAGAAGATTTATGCACATGTTCATTGACTTTCAATGATACAATTGCTTGTGAGGTGATTTCTAAGTGTAAGGATAGATTGCAAAAAAGATATGGATGTTCGATCAGATGTGTATGTGCTCAGCAACGGTTGCAAAAAAAAGTAGTGACGACAGCCACGACTATTACTGGGAGTATGCACCATGTATGTTCATACATCTATTTCTCTATATAGATGGTATGGTTTTTTCTTGCGGATGCAAGGCTGAGATCTGGCTGCCAAGGGTTTGCTTGTTAAAGCAAAGGGAAATATACTTGGTTTGGAGATCATCAGGGATCAGAGTGAAAATACTCTAAGGGTGTCACAGTTCAGGATTCACAACGAAAAGTTAGTATAGACTTTGTTGAAGGGGCACTCCACACTGTCGTTGAAGGATAGTCTATCAAGAGATTGTGATGTGGAAAAGAATGGTAAGTGGTCATATATATATGTAGTTGGAAGCCAGGAGTATCAGGTGGTCTGCACAAAACCTGACATAGCATTGACCGGTGTGGATGAGTTTGATCGTGGTTTACAGACAAACGTACAAGTTTTTATGGATTTTGTCTACGCCATGGGAAGATCGATGACTGTCATGAGTAGATCAATCACGGGGTACGGGTTGATACTGTGATGTGCAGGAAGCTTGAAAGCTAATTTGCACCGCCTTAAATGTATCAAGTACATTAATCTTGTTAGAGGTGTAAATCTAGTCATGGGGAAAGAAGTAGTTGGAGACGGTATTGTTAATATTTTTTACCATTATTGAAAAACTACATGGTTTGTCAAATCTAGCTGATCAAATCCGTCATGATGTTCAAACAACCAAAATATCAATGGCACTTCTCTTAGATGATTCAGACAATGGAAACTACATGGTGAAGCTAGACGGACCAAAAGCTTTAGCTTTTATTCGTCCTTTAAATATGTACGGTTTAGAATTTATCATCCAAGTCTTAGTTAATAATGGCCAATTAATATGTATAAAGTAACAACCGGTAAACGGGACTACAACTTATTGCCTTGAGTCGAGTGCTCTCTATCCTTAAAGCAATTTCGCCCCCACCGTTTTAATAGAACACGTGTGCTTAGGGTTATGGCGAATCACTTCCCAAGATAAAACAAAGCAACGGGTAGTGCTCCTTATCAACAATGCACGGTTAGTGATAAGCGGACTGAACTAATGAGTTTTAAGGTTTTGTGGACACTACGTATAATGTTTCTCGAGCAACAAAATAGGTAGCAATCTGGTATAATAAGAGAGGTGTTTTTTGTGTGTTAAAAGAATGAATTTCATGAGATTTAAGTACGGGAATTCATGGTGTATTTATAGGCTTAATCGTGACACCTCAAAGAGTCACATACCCTTTCAAATAGGTACACGTGACACCTTTTCGAAATGTCACTATTGGTGTCATAAGACACAAAAGGCGACCATATATTTCTGTCACAAATACAGCCTAAGAGTCACACCTGTTCATTAGCGACGCTTGTGTTGGTTGCGACTTTGATCACTAACCGCCTGATGGAGCAGTTATCTAATGAAAGAGTACGTTGGTTCAGAATTGATGCAATGGTTTGACCATCCATTTATTCAAAAGACATAATTTATGGCTCATATTTATCTATCTCGTTAATCCATCAGTAAGCAAATACATATATAAAACTCATTTGATTTCCTTCTTTAGTTTATGTGGATCAAGTAAAACCCACTAAAAAACAGATATCTCTATTTCTTAAGACTTAACCCAAAAGACTAATTTATTGTTTCCCCAACACCAACTACTTCCCCAACACCAAGCTGATTTTATTGTTTCCTCAGTAGGGGAAGTAGTTGATGTTGATAGTCCATGGAACCAGTGGTTGCTATCTGAGTTTCCAAATCTTTTCGTTAGTGCTGAGCGGTCATTCTGTAGCCTTCCTTGTTTTAAGGAAAATCAGGCCAAGGGTGTTTCCATCTTTATGAGCTTTGTTCCCCTCGGAGGGGAAGTTCGTGGGGCTCTTTCTTCCCTTCCACATATGATTATCTCCAACTTACGTGTGTTTAACTGTCTGCTTCTAGAAGGGGACGACAATGACTGGGCCCACCCATGTAAAGTAGTGAGAAACTGGACAGAACGTTGTTGCCTGATAGTCTGATAAGGGAGCATCTTGACGTCGGGTACTTGAGTAAATATACGGTTATAAAGGATTCATTGGCACAGGCCTTCGGCATTGAAGACTGTGGACCCAATGTCGACCCTAATTTTTTTAGATGACTTTCTACATTTTCTAATCAATGGGCCTCAGTTGGCTAAATATTTTGTTTCTGATGTTGGTTAATGAAACCGAGTATGATATCATAAGTTCCCTTAGCCATTTGCTGTTTATTCCTCTTTATTCAACCAAAACTGGTTAGTCAACAAAACTTTTTTGGGTCGAAAATTAGGGTCGACAATGTCGACCCTAACATTATTCCATGACTTTATACCTTTTCTAATGTATAAAATGCATTTAAAATTATATATAAATATATAAAACAATTTATAAAAGATTTTAGGGTCGACTTTTACATGACTTTCTACATTTTCTAATATATGAAATGCATTTAAAATTATATATAAATATATAAAACAATTTATAAAAGATTTTAGGGTCGACAATGTCGACCCTAATTTTTTTACATGACTTTCTACATTTTCTAATATATGAAATGCATTTAAAATTATATATAAATATATAAAACAATTTATAAAAGATTTTAGGGTCGATGTAAATTTCATTTTTAAAAAAAATTATAGAAAAATTTAAAATACTTTTTATAAATTCATTTTATATAATAATTATATACGAAACGAGGAACCGGACCGACCCGGCCGAAACGAACCAATTTATAACTATTTTTAAAAGGTTTGTAGGTGGAATAAAAGTTTTATACAAAAATTTTAAATACTTTTTATAAATTCAGAAATGATATAAATTACCAATTATAGTTCAAAAATCTATTTTAAAAAACCTTTATATATTTTAACAAACACTACTAGAAAAGTGTGAAATGTTATTTTTATTTATTTATTTGATCATTTATTAGTTTGATAATTTGATAAATTTACTTCAAATTTAACTGAATTGAATGTAGTTAAACCACAAATTTGTGTGATTGTTTACTCTGTCATTTTTTATTCAACTTCAAAAGATCATAATCCTTCAAATTTCATAATAACATACATAACTAATCTACCAAACCTCTAACTAACTGCTACTGCTAATCAACAAGAAGTTGTACAATATATGTGTTGTTTTTTAATGCTTCTTGACACATATAGTAGTAGTGAGCATGAAGATACACTAATTATATAAATAAAAAAAGGGGTATTTCAATTTTTGCCCAAAATTTTTTGGTGTATGCACCTATTGCCCCCAAAAAAAATTGCATTCCTCAAATGCCCCAGAGCGACCGGAGCGACTTAATTAAAAATTATTAAAAGTACAATTTTAAAGTATAAAAAATATTTTTTTTTTGTACTTTTAATAATTTTTAATTAGGTCGCTCCGGTCGCTCTAGTCGTTCCGGTCGCTCTGGGGCATTTGAGGAAGGGACTTTTTTTAGGGCAATAGGTGCATACACCAAAATATTTTGGGCCAAAGGGCAATAGGTGCATACACCAAAATATTTTGGGCCAAAAATAGAAATACCCCTAAAAAAAATAATAAAAGGGTATGTGAACTCACAAGTTCGAGTGCAAAATTTGATTTATGTAAGTCAACTACTGACAGAGGCGGACCCTGGTTGTAGGAAGGTGGTTCCCGGGAACCACCTTAGAAATCGAGATCATTTAGAAGTGATGTATTAAAAAAATTTGGACCCATCTTAGAAAATGATCGGGAACCACCTTGTATCTGAAAAAGAAGAAAGAAATAAGAAAAATCGAACAAGAAACAATATAAAACCAGCATCAAGTCTCATTTAATGGAGGTTTTAAACTCCTTTGGTTTTCGTGAAGAAGATGACTTAAAGTAATACTCCCTCCGTCCCATTTTTATTGTCCACGTTTTCTTTTTGGGATGTTCTAATTTAATTGTCCACTACTAAATATAGATAGGAAAGTTTGATTAAGTTTAGTATATTACACTTGATTGAAATTATTATCACAAACTTTAAAGAAGACTTTAATTAATTAGTTAAGGGTAAAACTGTCATTCTGTCAAAAAGTAAGAAAGAGAAAGCAGTCATAAATGCACTTTTCTTAAACTGTGTGTTTTTTGTCGGGGAAAAATAATTTTGGGACGGAAAGAGTACTATATTTTACTTTATATTTAAAGGCTTAAGGCCTTGTGTTTGTAAAAAGTTCTGTTTTGATCCTTACACTTTAGTGGTATATCAATCCAATTCTATTGTGAGAAGTTTATTTTTTCACAAAGTCCAAAACATATGCAAAATAATTACGAGGAATTGCTACATCCACCGAAAGATTCACAAAAGAGTTTCAGCAAAATGATGTGGCATGCATTAATATGAGATGTAAATCAAAAAAGGAAGAAAGCAAAAATGACCAAAAGATTTTGATTGGATACATGCATTTTGTAAAATTTGTGGAAGTTATTTGGTGGATGATGTAGCATTTCCTCAATATTTACTAGAAAAAAAAGCAAGCTCATTTTGGTTTAATAACTTTGTTAACCAAATCTCGATACTTTGCTCTACAAATAGATCTAAAATGTATTCCATGTTAAATAAAAAATATTATTGAAGTCATATATATATATGATGTTTTGTTTCGTCATCGCAATTGTTAAACCCGACCCATCACATGAGGTATTTGGCTCATTCGTTTTTTTTCGTTAACTATTAAGGAACTACTTTGGATTTTTGACTGGGTCCGCCATTGAGTACTGACATACAAATGGTCAAAATTTGGTCAAAATTTGTTCATGAAGATACACTAATCATAAGACTCATAATCATTGGCTGCAGATGATGAGTTGCTGACTTTTAGACCCATTATATAACAATGGTCAACGTTAGTCGATCAAGTACTGACAGGCAAAAGTCGTCGGAAATGATCAGTTCATTTGTGTGTGTTTTTTAAAGGAAGAAGATAAAGAGACATAAAAGTGTTTCATGGGTTTGGTTTCGAACAAACCGTGGGGCCTACTTTTGGGTTAATTATTGTCCTTTTTATTCTTTTTACTTTGATTCTTTAATATTACGTTTATAATTATTCTCTTTTTAGTTATTTTGCTTAGACTCTCGAAGTACTAATAACCTCAGACTAAACTCTAGAATAAAAGTGCAAAAATCTATTACGCGAGTGTCTCATTTTGTTAACACGTCTTTACTGACACGGTTGAATGTATCCATGCATTGCGGCATGGCTATTTA
The DNA here is from genome assembly GCA_026074375.1 of Tanacetum coccineum. Lineage (NCBI taxonomy): Eukaryota > Viridiplantae > Streptophyta > Magnoliopsida > Asterales > Asteraceae > Tanacetum > Tanacetum coccineum. Next base: position 14,956 of record BQNB010000676.1, on the reverse strand, counting down.
GTTGTCCGACGATTTTACTCTTTTTAAATGCAGTTATGTTTTTTGTTGATAATTTTTTAGTGTCTGTAAAGTTTTTGCGAGTATTCTTATTTATTAATGTTAGGAAGATGTGTAGAAAAAATATTTGTCATGGTTTTGGTTAACGAAATAACTTTGTGGTTGTGTTTTGAAATTTCTTTTTTTCAAAAATATATGTTAAACACAATCTTTATAAAAAACGTAAGCACGTATAAAACATATAATAAGGGCTCGTTTATTGTCTCCGTATTCCTGAGACCTTTTCATCAATAAATTTTATTTAAAAATTGTTACAAATGTTATTAGATATTTTAATAAAAAAACATTTTGTTTATTTAAAAAATAGGGGAGTCTAAATAATAAAAACTTTAAAGGCTGTTTTGTAAAAAAGAATTATTAAGAATTTTTTTTTAGGTCACGTCGCATGTCAAGTCCAAAGCCCAAATGAAAGTAACCTTCTCGTTGGACTTTTGTCCTCATTTGACATGCTAAATGTATATATGTAAAATGTAGTACTATAAATATACATGCAATATAAGAATGTTGATAGAAATAAAAAAAAAAAAAAAAAAAAAAAAAAAAAAACAAATACGAAAAAAAAAGAAATAAATGCCTAAAATAACATTATTAATAATTTTCACATCTTACGTTTTGATAATCAAAAAAATATAAAAACGTTCAATGTAAACTAAACGTAAACAATTAATTAGTAGTGAATTTTCATTTCGAAAATTATATCACTTAAAAGGTAGAATCAATAAATGCTTTAAATACATTTATGATCAAAGGAAATTTTTATTCAACTTCAACACTTTTATCAATAATGTTGTAAACATATTTATAAACAATTAACAACATTTTCTACAATTTAAAAGAATGGTTTTATTCAAATAAACATTTTGAAATTCAATTTTTTCGGACCTAAAACGGCGAAGAAAGTTCCAGAAAATCCCTCCATACACAACAAAGGACAACTGGGGAGCGCTAATCTAGGGCGGCCCCTTAAATACACGGCAGCCCCCTTATCCTTAAGGGACCGCCCACCTAATTAAAGGGGACCGCCCCATAGGTAGAACGCTCCTCTCCAAAAAATTCCCTATAAATACTGGACTATTCCCACTAATTTTCCTCACATTAAGCACTCATTCTTTCTGATAAAAACACACACACATCTCATTAAAATCATTGATCATTTAAATCATAAAGCTTTGTTCCAAGTTAATCAAGTCTCAATTCTCAAGTCAAGATAAGAATACTTAATTCCTAACATCAAGTTGAAGAAGTATTACACCTTGTTGTGTTGTTGCAATCTTATGAATCCATATCATACTTGTAAATCCATTTGTAAATCTTATAAAGTTATGTAGTTGCTAGATCTTGGTGATATGTAGTAAGTATAGTTGGATCTTGATGATCTTTCCTAGTAGTGTTATTAGGTTGTGATTATAGTAGTGGCATGGTGAATGTAGTGTGTGAAGAATACTAAGGTGTGAAGAAGTTGTGTAGTCGTGATCAAAGTCGTGAAGCAAAGTTGTGTAGTAGAAGATGTGGTAATGTGGTTCTAACTAATATATGGAACCTCCGACATCTAGCTTAGTATCAGAAATCAAGATAAGCAAAAGTTGTGTAAGTTTCTCCGCCAATAAGGGAGCTTGTTTGACTTAGTGAAAAAAACTCTCGGAGTTTAGGTGGCTCGAGGTATTAGAGTTAGGGCCGAAGAGGTGCTTCATTGCCGAACCACTATAAAAATCATCACGTTGTGGTTTATTGTTCTTACTCTTATACTCTTGATCTTACATTATTTTTTCTCCATATTATCTTATTAATTATTTAGAATAAGTATATTGTTTCATATTGTGCAAGTGTTGAATTCACATAAAGTCGAATCTGAGAATTTTTATACAAACAAACTTTAAAACCATAAATTAAAAAAGCGGTAAACTAGTCACCCCCCTCTAGTTTTCCGCAAAGAATATAAATTTCTTGTCAAACGTGTAAATTTTAACTTGATAATATTTAATCACTCAGGGGTGTTAAATAGTAAAAAAAAAGGCTTGAGGACTATCACACTAAAATGTGTGAGTCTAAGTTCGATTTCTGCTGTGAAGACAACTATCCTACAAAAATGAAAAGCTTTATTCTGGTTTGAGTTTGTGTGATTTGTGTGTTTTTAAACCCTGTGAATTAGTCCAATTAAAGAGCGGAAACTATGTTTACCAACAAAAAAAATGATTATTAATCAAAGTATCATAAAGTGTTATTGATCGCACTAGTTTAATGATAATGTATAATTACTTTTTGACAAGTAAACTTAACAAAATATTGAGTTTACAAGCAAACTTATGTGTGCACACTGATCAACTGACTAAATTTTAAGTTTGATGAAAGAGTAAATGTACTATAATTTTGACAACAATTGAAGTGATTGCATTTACTCTCGACAAACATTCCTTTTTATAGTGATACGATGTTGACTCCTTAGTGAGGTAGTTAAAGACGTGTCAAGAATCTAGTGGATGAGTATAATTGCATTTAATGCATGTTCATTCTTGAAAACTGTTAAACCTTACTTTTGTTAACAATATTGTCAACTATTTACAAACTTTCCACTAACTCGTTATAAATATATATGTAACTAGCTTAAAGACCCGTGGACTCATAGGGTATTTTAAAGAATTTCTTTTCTAAGAAGTTATATGCCTAGTAAATAAAGTAAGAAAAACACTTAACGTAAACAGGTTCAGTCAATATATGAAAGAAATAATCAAATAATACGTGAATTATTCGATAAACATTTGAGTCTGTAACAATTAGTATAATAACATCGATGTGTTTTGGTCTCTAGCTTTGATAGTCTTGAATATCAAAGGACGTATGTGAGCGCTAATCAAGTCAATAACAAATGTACATTTTCATAGTCAATTGAAAATGTAACTAAAAGTAGATTGTGATCAATAATTCATTAGACTTTAAAATGTAGTAAAAAGCATGTGATATGTAAAATGTACATACCTCTTGAACGTTATTCATAGACCCTGTAGTACTTCTTTATAGACAACATTTGTAAAAGTTTTAGATATATTTCCATCTTGATCATAAACGACGACCTTCAAACCTTTTTTGCTTTTTATTCTTGAAACAACAACGTATAGTTGTCCATGTGTGAAAACAGGACGTGACATGTTCAACCAACTTTTGAAAGCGAATGACCTTGGCTTTTGTTAATCGTCATGGCAAATGAGAGTGACAAAAGAAATTGTTTTCGGACGATCTTAAGCAGTAATCATTTATCGGACGAAGTAATTCTCAACCTCGTATGATAACCTTCTTTCCAAAGTGTCTTCCGTTAATGATTTTGTGTAATAATAGAAGTTCTTGTTAATTTTAGAACTTGGAGTCTTATCCCATTACACAATCCATTTGGTTGATCAATATTTCTCAACAACATTATTGGGACTCTTACTTTTAACGCAAGCACATGGTTCGGAACACCTGAGAAATTCAATCCATTGATAAACTCTGGTGAGAAAATAGATTGATCTATGGCGGCGTTACGTTCAGTTTTATCTACATTGTCGCAGCTTAAGTAAACCATTTTTTACCTTGGGAAGTTCTCCAGCAAATGCTTTTTTATGTTGTCCACGACTTCATTCTTTGGAGCAAGAATGGCCTTTTCTTGAAAGTAAGACGGATCATTTATGGTATACAGAATCTTTGGATAAGTAAAATCAATAATAGACGTTATCGGGTTATCAGCCACATCAATTAAAATTTCTCCCAGTAGACCTATAGAAACCTCTCCGTCGTAATGTTCTCCAAGCTCGCCGTCTTTGACTTTTAATATCCATTCTACAAATTCTCGTATTTATGTCACTTCTTTAGGGCGTGTGCCCACAGTCAGCCTCATGTTCGCGGTCAACTTAAGAACATTGCAATGATCCCACAAGTTAGACTACTTTAAAGATGCACTTACAATGTCTTGTCGTGAGTTTTTTGAAATAATCGGGAGAACCTTCCTAAAATCACCGCCACAGACCATTATCATGTTTCTAAAAGGATGTTCACATGTGTCATACCTATTCTTACGTAGCACCTATAAGAATTTTGTCGGGTACATCTATCAAAACCTCTCCGCAATTTGCTTTTTATGGTCCAATGAAATAAGGTATTTAATTAAGTAATCATGTTCATAATATGATGATAGAAAATAACATTACTTAGGATAATATATGTACATTCATATAAGTTAGAAATTTAGCATGCTGGGTGATTTTGTCCTTATGTCCATAAGTGCATATTGTAAACATCTTATAACTTATAAGAACTTCTTAATTATAAGAATAACCCTAATTATATAATTCTAATACCCTAAATCAAAAATATTTTCAGGTTACCTGGCCATTTCGACATGTAACAAAATCACCTATATCGATCCGCTTCACATAACCACCCGACTCGTTTCACAAAATCACCCATATCAACCCGTTAGACAAAAGTACACATATCGACCCGTTACACAAAATCGCCAACATCGACCCATTACACAAAACAATTCTAACGGTGAAACTTAATGGGTTTTACCATTACCACCATTTCCCATCCGTAGAAAAATCTGATGGTAAAATGAATGTAACACATAATGATTACACGAACTATAACAACTTTTCGTTTACATAACAGAAATGTAATACAAATGAAGTATCAGCCAACCATTGATAATGAATTAATGAATCATTACCATTAAAACACAATTAAAACATTCATTCTAAATAGTAGGAGTTTGGATTTGCCTATTTAGATATATTAACCACCTATCGTAAATAGATTAACAAACAATAACAAATGATGCACTTTCATTTTTTTCTTCCCTTTCTCCCTACATGTGCCCGATATTTCTCTTCCACTGACGCTATCCAGCTTCTTGCATTAGAACTTCTTTAGCCATCAATTAATCCTCTTATTATATCAAAGCCTAACATATAAAATATTTGAATTAATTAAGCAAAACAACTTTTTGATGTTACATACAATGATTTTGAATCCTCATGGTTTTGCTAATTATAAGAATAACCCTAATAATATAATTTTAAGGCCCTAAATCAAAAAGATTTTGGGGTTACCCGACCATTTCGGCATGCAACAAAATCACCCATATCGACTAGTTTCACGAAACCACCCGACTGTTTATACAAAATCACCCATATCAACCCATTACAAAAAAATTACCCATATTGACCCGTTACACAAAATCGCCCATAGCGACCCGTTAAACAAAACAATTCTACCGGTGAAACTTAATGGGTTTTAACGCAAGCCTGTCGTTCAGAACACCTAAGAAGTTAACAATTTAGTACTTTAAATAAAAGGATATACTTCAACCATGTATTTCTCATATTCGATATTTTTCATAAACATTGAAAATTGTTAAAATACATAAGATACATTAGAATAGTTAAAAATTCCACTTTGGTGATTTCTCAGCAAGATAAGCTAAATGCTAATCATCGTAATCAAAACACTCATAACAATTGTCTTCATCGTCACATTCACGCTCAGGTTCTTGAACATAGTCTTCTTCGAGTATTATTTTCAAGATCTCTCCAATGATCTTCAGGACGTTTTCTATATTCCTCCAACCTCGCCTCTCGATCACTTTCAACTTTCACTGTTTTTTTTGCTCGGCTTCCATTTCGTAATACCACTCGTTAGGTTTATCATCATTAACAACTTATCTATTTGATTAAAAAGTAATTCATATTTTATCAAAAAAATTAATCAAACTTATATGGCATTTAATTAACAATGTAGTACTTAAAATAAAAAAAAGATATATTTTACTTTTTTTTTGTAAGAAATAATATAAGTTGGTGCAAAAATACGCAAACATACCTATTGTAATTGTAGCAGGATTTTCTTCATTGACGGAAGTATCTTTTTGTTTCGGTTGTTAAAATAATTTCATGAAACATGATAGAAATATTATGAGTACAAACTTATGAAATATATAGCAAAATAAACACACGCAAATTACGTAGCTGCGTATTACTTGTTATATGTCGACTCATTATCGTTATGTCCTGCAACAACAACGTTTCTTTTGGTTGAGGAACTCATGAATTTAAAAACCTGGTAATTGATTTCAAGATGTGTATATGTATGGTGTTGTTTGAAAAATATTAGACCGAACACATTTATAAAGGATGTTTGTGGAAAATGAAAAGCCAATAATGGTTTTATTTTTTTGATGAATTAAATTTGTTAATGGTCAAAATTTCGAAATTTGTTAATTATGTTCATACTATGATGAACATATTTAACCATCCAAGTTTTGTTCGATAGATTATAGGAACAAATATTGAATATATATACAAAACGTAAGTTGTAACAAATGTATATAGCAGGAGTATCTCACATCTTACAAATCAATAATTTGATCTCATTCATTGATGTTTAACATGCATTCCAAATAAATCATATGTGGAACATAAGTTGCAAACCAATAATAAAAACCACAAAACCGGATAGAGTACTACCTAAAGGTTTAACATGCATTCCAAATAAACCATATATGGAAAAGATATATTTCAACCATGTATTTCTCATATTCGATATTTTTCATAAACATTGAAAATTGTTAAAATACATAAAATACATTAGAATAGTTAGAAATTCCACTTTGGTGATTTCTCAGCAGGATAAGCTAAATGCAAATCATCGTAATCCAAACCCTAATAACAATTGTCTTCATCGTCACATTTAGGCTCAGGTTCATGAACATGGTCTTCTTCGAGTATTCGAATAGCTTCAAGTTTTCTCCAATGATCTTCGGGACGTTTTCCATTTTCCTCCAACCTCGCCTCTCGATCACTTTCTAACTTCCAATATTTTTTTGCTCGGCTTCCATCTCGTAATACTACTCGTGAGGCTTATCATCATTAACAACAGGCTTCTTATCTATTTGATTAAAAAGTAATTCATATTTTATCAAAAAAAATAATCATACTTATATGGCATTTAATTAACAATGTAGTACTTAAAATAAAAAAGATATATTTTACTTTTTTTTGTAAGAAATAATATAAATTGGTGCAAAAATACCCAAACATACCTAATTGTAATTGTAGCAGGATTTTCTTCTTTGACGGAAGTATCTTTTTGTTTCGGTTGTGATGAGGATTTTAATGAATAAGTATGAAACGCTTTTGTTAGAGAATATTTACAACTAGTAATGATCGGGCTATAAATAAGATAGTATCAAAGTTTCTTTTATTAAGGAAACTCATTCAAATATGTGATAAGCTATTGTGAATTGACTTGAAATTTCTTCAACTGACTTTGTTAGCTTTCCAAAATTATTGGCTTATGGTAATTTAATACGTGTTTAATGTCATTAAATCGATCGTGTAGAAGAGTTTTTATAAAAATTGGTGCTTTGAGGGTTGTACAAAAGAGGTTATTTATGGAATGTTTTCTAAACGAATTTAATGTGATAATTTAATTATGTGCTTCAAAAAGGTTGTGTGAAACCGATTTTGTAGATAGATTTTGTGAAACTGATCGTGTAGATAGGTTCTATGAAACAGATTTTGTTCTTCTTCCCAAAAATAGGTTATGTGATTAATTTGTGAATGAATACATTTTTAGGGAAAGACGTGTATCTAATTAACCGGAATACCTCAACAGAATCTTTGAATTAGTCTTCATCCGTTACTATTTCATTGATGGTATAAGGTTGGGTATTTTTAGATAGCCATTACCACAATAAAGAAGAATAAAAACCATGGTTGACTAAGAGATTTTAAAAGGTTTATTATTATGACTATTAATATTAATGAGATAATATCAAAGTTTACTTTGTTAAAGGAGACTTATTCAAATTCATTAGATAGAATTTCATCAACTGACTTTGGTACCTTTCCAAAATAATTGCAATATTAACTTAATACTCGTCTATCTCATTAAATGAAATATGTAGAAGAGTTTTTTAAGAATTTTGTGCATTAGAGTATTGTACAAATTGGTTATTTAAGGAATAATATTAATGGTGTAATTATGAAAAATATGTGAGTAGAAATATATTCTTTTAAACATCTTTCTCAACTTTGACTTCAACATCCTATTTTTGCCATTTGAAGACTCACCAAGACTTGTAGCAATGATTTTAAGCATATTGACAGGTTTTGTGTTCTCGTCTGTTTGTGATTCCAAATCCTACACCAAACATTACATATGTAATTCAAAACAACAAATATGAATATTTGTTAAATCTAAAATATTAAACAGAATATACTTACCAAAGGAGTGATGTTTGCGATTGATGAGCTTGTTGCTTCGGTGTCCTGATTATTAAATCAAAAAATTGTAAACATGTGTTAATTATTAGGGAAACATAATGAAATAGTCAAAACTAACATTGTATGTCAACCATACATAAGCAAGTTTGAATTAGAGTTTTCTACCTTGGATGGGGTTGCAGTATTTTTCAATATCTTGATTAGCAAACAACCTACAAATTAAACGTTGGTATATCATTGTCCATGTAAGAAAATTTTGATAGGAGTGAAAAATGTATATATCATTAGGTTTAAAATACCATATGTTGTACTCTTTGACATCACTGAATTCTTCGTTCACAATTGGGACAGTGCCATAAAAAAGAAACCCCTTTGTTCCATGATATCCATTTTTAACACATATCTTGCCAATCACCAAACATTTGTAATACGATGCAATAAGGAAACTATCAAATACAAAGACTTGGCAAAAATAGATAAAAAGTAACCTCGCTAATAATGGTTTTAAATGTTACCGTTCCAATTCTTCATCATTGCCAGTTGAATAACCATAATGATTTTAGTAAGATCAGAGCACGTACTCAAAAAGTCACTAAATTGTTGTGCGAAAGCGCTCCACAAAGTACACTTCAGTTTGTTGCCTCTACAAATGTAATGCAGAAAATATTATACCAAAATATATAAAGTGAGATAAATCTATATATTAAATCAAACATGATTAGATACTTACTCAGCATCAACCAATGCAAGTGATTTTTTTCCCAATTACTTATTTTTGTCATAGTTGTCCAGATTTTCGCACTCAACCACATGGCTAATCACATCTGTAAATTCAATGTTTTACAAAATTTTATACATGGAAAAAAATAAGTATGAAATTTTAAAATACATTGCATATCTTCTTGCTGCAATTGAGTTATTATATTGTAAGCTTTAAAATCAAACCCATACATAGATCCAGTAAAATCATTATAGGTTTTAACATCCGTATGCAACAAAGCTTAATAGAAGTGTAACAATAACGATTATCGCTTACATGTTCATCCATAACAATCAACTCCATATTTTTTATATGTTGTTTGCCATAGAGTTCTTGCATCCAAGTGCTAACAATTCGGACTCATAATTTGATGTTGTCTTTCACAACAGACAAATCATTGATGTAACCTGCAACAAATGTAGGCATAGTATTTTTTTTATTAGAATGTGATTAGCGGAATATTGTTGTGTATATGTTGTTTTCCATAGAGTTCTTGCATCCAAGTGCTAACAATTCAGACTCATAATTTGATGTTGTCTTTCACAACAGACAAATCATTGATGTAACCTGCAACAAATGTAGGCATAGTATTTTTTTATTAGAATGTGATTAGCGGAAGATTGTTGTGTATTTTAACATAACGAATGCTAAATTATATAGTATGAACGATTTCTAAATATAATGCATGGCCATTAAACATTGATTTGTAAAAAATGGAAATAATCCAAATACATCAATTAACATAATACCAAGTTTCATGATGTGCTTACATATTCGCTTTGAAATCACTGAATATGGGTTTATTTTAGGTTGTTATTTGCATTGGCGTTATTTTTGGTTAGGAGCGTGTGTTTGTGATGAAGAGTTTAATGAATAAGTATGAAATGCTTTTGTTAGAGAATATTTACAACTAATAATGATCAGGCTATTAATAAGATAGTATCAAAGTTTCTTTTATTAAGGAAACACATTCAAATATGTGATAAGCTATTGTGAATTGACTTGAAATTCCTTCAACTTGCTTTGTTAGCTTTCGAAAATTATTGGCTTATGGTAATTTAATACGCGTTTAATGTCATTAAATCGATCGTGTAGAAGAGTTTTTAAAAAAATTGGTGCTTTGAGGGTTGTACAAAAGAGGTTATTTATGGAATGTTTTCTAAACGAATTTAATGTGATAATTTAATTATGTGCTTCAAAAAGGTTGTGTGAAACCGATTTTGTAGATAGATTGTGTGAAACCGATCGTGTAGATAGGTTATGTGAAACCGATTTTGTTCTTCTTCCAAAAATAGGTATTTGGGAATGAATACATTTTTAGGGAAAGACTTGTATCTAATTAACCGGAATACCTCAACAAAATCTTTGAATTAGTCTTCATCCGTTACTATTTCATTGATGGTATAAAGTTGGGAATTTTTAGATAGCCATTACCACAATAAAGAATAATAAAAACCATGGTTGACTAAGAGATTTTAAAAGGTTTATTATTATGACTATTAATGAGATAATATCAAAGTTTATTTTGTTAAGGAGACTTATTCAAATTCATTAGAATTTCATCAATTTGTTACCTTTCCAAAATAATTGCAATATTAACTTAATACTCGTCTATCTCATTAAATGAAATATGTAGAAGAGTTTTTTAAGAATTTTGTGCATTAGAGTATTGTACAAATTAGTTATTTAAGAAATAATATTAATGGTGTAATTAATGTTTGTAGCTTAAACATGTTGTACAAAGCCTTATTTTATTAAAGAGTATAGATAGATATAGAAGATACAAAATGTAAAGTGGTAAGGTTATTGGTTTCATGCCAAGAGTTTAAGAGATCAAACTTTGCTAAGTGTGCGTATACAATAGTTAATATTTGTTTACCTCTTGCATTGAGTGGCGGATCTAGGATTTGAGACTATGTGTGGCCCAATTTTTGCATCGCTTCGATTCGTAAATGGTTCACTGTTTAAGAATTTTACGTAAAAATAGTTGTATTTTACGATTTTAGTTTTTAGATGTGGGTTATTCAATCATATTATAAAAAAATAGATCTCGATTCATAGATAAATTAAACATTTACAACCTTTTATAACTACAATACTTTTTATGAAAAGAAGTATAACATAATTTCTAAATTTATAATAAAAACATAATAACTAAACTCATTTTTTGATTTAAAATAGGATACAAAGTTACCTTTAAGAGTAAAAGGTATAATAATATATCTTCTCATTTGGGCCTCACAAGCTGCCACATCAACATCTCACTCCCACTTAAAAATAATCATTCACTCATAACACACTCATATCTCCTCATTTTGGCCCCACCATCCACAATTTTATTTACTTTTACATTTTTCACATAAACATAATTTATTTCATTAAAATTAAAAATACAATACGATAATAAAAAACATACTAAACATAAAATAAAAATACGAAACATAAACAAATTAAATGATACGAAACATAAAAATACGAAACTAAATTAAGCGTTTGGATATTTGCTTATTATTTCAGCTTGTTTCCTTTCAATGATATTTGCTCATTATTTCAGCTTGTTTGGCAATCACAGTGCATCCTGGTTCATTTTTCCGTCATCATATTTTTTGAACAAGAAGGAGATGTTGTTCGCGAGTTGAACTCTTGCATAATCAGGTTCCAATAAACGTCGTCATGTTGGTCTTTTCCGATATTGACGTCTTGAGAGTGCTCGATCCAAGTCTCGGCTAGAAATATTTCTTCGTTGCGAGTCCAACGGGTAGTCGCTCGTTTTGCTGCCATGTCATCATCATCGTCCTCGTCCAATCGACAACGGGTTGTTTCCCCGCTTTTTTTAGTCTACGCCTTCCATCACGGGGGTCTTTGGCTTGTGGTACTTTGAATTATGGTTGTGGTGGAAAATATTGCGGTTGTGATGATTGTTGTGGAAAATATTGTGGTGGATTATTTCTTGGATTCGCGAAATTTTTGAAGCCGTATGATTGTTGTTGATGATACGACAATTGTGATTAATAAGCTTGATCGGGTGACAATTGCGTTCCAAAAGGAGGATACAGTGAGGAAGAATTTGAGTTTTCTGACCTCGGGGTAGACGGATTCGATTGTTGCGGGTTGGAGTTGAGAAGATGGGTAAAATAACCCGGTTCAATTGGTGGTTGAAACAAATTCATTTTGATGAGAAGTGAAAGATATGAATTTTTTGGATAGAGAAGTAAGTGTTAAAATGTAAAATGAAGTTTATTTATAGTGAAAATGGTCTAAATAAAAAAAAGGTTTAAAATTAAAAAGTATCCGTTTTTTAATACGAATTTTCCAACACGGGCTAACTCACTTTTCCCTTTGGTCGTCATCTAACACGTTTTGCAACTAGATACCGAAAATATTCCAAGTGGCGAAGCCACCTAGTTGGTGGCGATCTTGTGTGAGGCCCACGTTCGAATTGGTGGTTTTTTTATTTTTTTGGTGGCGCCACCATACCTTTTACTCTAAAAGAGGTACGTAATTGCAAAAGAAAAAAAGATAACACATAAGGAAAGGACAAAGTGACTACAGTAGTTTATACTATTCATCTTGTTCCTCGCTAATTTACCTCTAAATCTTGTTTCATCTTCTTCAAAAATAAAAATAAAAACATAAAACAAATTTTACATCCCTATTCTTGCTCATCTTTTGTGCACTTCTCCAATTTATGTCTAACACTATCAAAGGACCAAGATTTTTCACAATAATCTTACACTTCGTCGGCTTAAATCATATGTGGCACGTGCCACACATAGGTCCGCCCCTGCTTGCATTTACCCTATCTCAACCGACTTCATATACGATCATTTTATGTATGATTTTATTTCTTAAACTCAACTTTTTAAGATTATGTTTAGCAACAATATAATGAACAACAAAATTAAAGCATGTGACACATATATTTCTTGCACCTTATATCGGGTCTCACTTGCCACAAACTAAATTATCTTAAATTCAAAAGAAAACCTAAAATAATTGTCTATCCACAAAAAACACATTATTTAAAAAAAACATAATTGTTATTGATTTTTTTCTTATTTTTTGCAGAACGACAATTTTACCTTTAACTATTTAATTAATTTTTTTTAATTTGTATTATTAATTTCAACCAAAAGTAATAGGATAAACTTGATCAAACTTCTTTAGTCTATTTTATGGTACCCAACAAATTAAATTGTGACATCTCCAAAACTAACGTGCACAATTAATTTGGTGACAAAGGGTAATAATTAAAGCCATAGTTTCTGAAAACGAAGGGCTTTATACTTGGTTTTGAGTTTATGTGACGGGTGGATTCAAACACTTTTTAAAATATTCGGGCTAAAAGATTAAAAACGTGATTACCCAAAAGAAAAAAGTGCCAGTCCTCACCAAGCCCAAAGTACAGGACGCCTAAACTATTGAAATAATAAAACCATACTTTGCGGAAATAGTCTATGGGGTTATCGGTGCGTTGCAAAGTTAGTCCCTAAAGACTAACTTTGCAACAGAACAATAACCCAAGGACCAAAGACTAACTTTGCAACGGAACGATAACCCAAGGACTATTTTCGTAAAAACTTTCATCAACAATTTACGAAAATAGTCTTTGGGGTTATCGACCAGTTTAAGAGTTAGTCCTCACGCTCCGCGGTGAAGCGCGAGTTGCAAGCCTCGTGAAAGCAATACTTAGGGTGCGTTTGGTACACTACTATCAGAATCAACGAATCACAATGATTGTCATTGCAAATGTTTGGTTACTAAGTTGGGGAATCAAACTATCACTTGATACCCATATACTCATAGGAGGGGGAGTAGGCTCCTTTTCTAATTCATTCCAAAGGGGTCATCTTGAATCCTTTTTTCATCGTAAAAGTCATTGCTTTCTTTTGTTCATTTTGTTCTACGGGGTCATCATAGTCTATATACGGGCTGATTTTTTTATTTCTTTTTTTCCTTTGTCGTTGTTCTATAGTTCTTTCATATTATTAATAAATTTTGGGTTACATTTATTTTTATAATTTTATTATCAATATGTTTTATAACTGGTTTGTAAATGAACTCTGTAAGACTATGATTATTAATTTTTTGAATTCGTAATTATAAATAAAATATAAAAACAATGGATATACCTATACCCAATCCTGATTATAAACCAAATAATGATTATGAAATGATCAAATCTATTCCTATTCTATGACACTATCAAATCAATACCTATAATAATTCTTCGCAACAAACCAAACACATCCTTAAAGTATTCAAAGGTAAAATTGAAAAACAGAAAAAGAAGAAAAAGGACAATAATTAACCCAAAACTAGGCCCCATGAAACCAAACCCATAAAACCCTTTTATGTCTCTTCCTCAAAAAAGAAAAAAAATGATCATCCTCAAAGTCCACGACACTCTTTCGATGACTGTTTTTGTGTGTGACAGTAGTTGACTAACGTTGACCATTTTTTTATATAATGGGTTTAAAAGCCAGCAAGTCATCATCAACCAATAATTATACAATTACACATTTTAGAATCTAAACGACGTAGTATTTGACCACTTCACTATTCATCTTAAGCACTGTAGCACTGCTACAGTGCTTGGCAAAAAAGCCTAAAAAATTTAGCCCAATTGACCACTTCACTATTCATCTTCAGCACTGTAGCTACAGTGTTACAGTGCTGGGCCAAAAAAGCTCAAAAAATTTAGCTCAAAAATTTAGGCCGGCCCAATTAGTTTTTTTTTTTTTTTTTTTTTTTTTAATTGTTGGTACAAAATAGGGAGGAAAAAAATGTTACAAAAATACCGACGCATTCAGATAAAAAAATATCCGCGGTAACATTTCCGAATTGACTTAAACAGGCCCAAAAATTTGGGCCGGCCCAATTA
>BQNB010000675.1:3053-157332 GCA_026074375.1 Tanacetum coccineum | reverse complement strand
CAAAGTTTGCTTCTACTTTTAAGAGTCTTCTAAGTAACAAGGAAAAATTATTTGAATTAGCAAATACTCCGTTAAATGAGAATTGCTCAACTTGGAGACCTCGGTAAATTTGTCATCCCATGTGATTTCCCGAAGCTAGATGAGTGCTTAGCCTTGGCAGATCTTGACGCTAGCATTAATCTAATGCCTCTTTCTGTGTGGAAGCAGCTTTCGCTCCCGGAACTCACTTCGACCTGCATGACACTCGAACTCGCAGACCGATCGGTCGCTCATCCGAAAGGTGTTACCGAAGATGTTTTTATGAAAGTAGGAAAGTTTTATTTTCCGGCCAACTTTGTTGTAGTTGATTACGATGTTGATCCTCGGGTTCCTCTCATTCCCGGGAGACCTTTCTTAAGAACGGCACAAGCTTTGATCGATGTACACGGTGAAGAAATGACTCTTCGAGTCAATGATGAAGCCATTATGTTTAAATTCGGTCACACTTCGAGATACTCCCGCAATTTTTATGATGAAACGGTTCATCAAGTTAATGTCAAAGACGTTGCATGCGAGGAGTATACTCAAGAGGTGCTCAGATTTTAAGATAGTTCTACGAGTGGCAATCCAACTCCATCCTCGGATCCTATCATTTCTACTTCTTCCCCCTCTCTCACTCCTTTTGAGGGAGGTGAATTCATATTGGAAGAAATCGAGGCTTGTCTTACAAATGATTCGATTCCACCAGAAATTGATGATGACGACTTTGATCCGGAGGGAGATATTCGTCTACTAGAAGAATTATTAAACAATGTGTGGAAACCTAATGATCGTTTAAACTTAGGCTGTTTAGACCTTTATCTAGGATAAACAATAACATTTATAATATATTTTGCACAGCGGAATAAACACATAAAGAACAATGTTATGAACAAGGTTTTACCAAACATTCACCACAGCCCCAATATTATTTGATCAAGATAATACGGTTACATCAATGAACTGTAACAGGGATCAAGGAAAACCTTGATTACCTTGATGCTACACCAACTCTATAGACGTCTACATATCTAACACTTTGTGTACACATACTTTTTTGGATATATAAAACCTATAATCTGTATCTCTTTATATAGTAGAGATATCTAGGTTTACAAGGAAACATAATAAATACAATAAGGAAACTAAATCTTTTAATCTTTATCTTTATTCTTCTTGAGCATATCTTTTAGTATCTTCTAATATCTTCCATCTTTTGTAGAATATACTCCACTAGCTTGAAGAATCTCTTATTGTCGATTTAGGTCCTTTTCCTTTAAGTCCTTCTTGTTTCATTCTTGTTTTGTCTTATCAACTCAAATATCATTCCCAACAATATTCCCTTAGTTGATAATGACAAAATCAAATAAGCACGAACTTCCCCTGAAGTTAATATAAGAATGAAACTTCTCCTAAGCTACCAAAGATCTATAAGTTGCAAATCATCAAATCTTGTTCCCCTTTTTGTCAATATCAAATAGGAGACTAAAGTATGCAACTTTGATCTTCACAACTACAAACCAATATTATACTTCTAATCTAAGTATTCCAATGACCCAAATTGCCCTCCATTACGCACCTTAAGAAAAATGAACTTGAGTATTAGAAACTTACACTAGCAGTAGTAACAAAGGCTAGTAGTAGTAAAAACCTTCACCTCAATGTAGCATATAAATGGTTAAACATTTTAACATTAAGCTTCCCCTGAAACCCATATGTTAACCATTTCTTGAATCTTCAATTCTGTAGGCTCTATGTAATGATCACTGATGAAGAAAAATTAAGTATAACAAATTTGATGTAGAAGTAGAATATCTCAAACTTGTATCTTATGTCTTGCACTATAATATGATAAGAACTCATAATCTTCTTCTTCGTTTTATGAGTAGACCTCGATCTCTTGATAAATCCGCATGCCTATACATGAGTCACTGAGCCAAGTGATAGTAAATACCTGTGAGTACTACAATGTATCTCCTTACATCAGGTAAAAACTAGTTTTATCAAGTCTTCATCATAAACCGTATATAACCAAACAAGTTATCTCCAAGACCAAAAGATATAATAAGAACACGCATCTGAAAAATCCACTTCTTCTTCAAATAAGTGATAAACAATCTTCTTCGTAATCAATTAATCCAATAATTACGAGCTTTTAAAACGTTTAAGAACATGTAAAATCATAACCAAAACCCAAACATTCTGTGTGTGTCACTCATCTGTTCGAGATCACCTGATAACCGAGAACCAAAAACATGTTTTATCCGATATCGAATAGAACCAGCAGTATTAACTGCTTATCGGATAACACTAGCAGTACAAACTTCTTTCTTGGTCGACAAAGGCAGTACAAACATATTTTCCAATAGCAGTACTAAAAATCAATGAGTAGTACTAACCTTTTCTTGAGCAATCGTGCATAAAATACTCAAACAGTAATAACTATCTTTGAACAGTATTAAAATCCTTTAAGCACGAACAGCATTAAGATTCATAGCAGCACCAATTTGTTCGAGCCTAATTAATTCCAATCATGTGTCAACAGCATCAATATACAAATTTCTTTTAGGCACGAACAGTTGTAATGACCATTGAGTAGCATCAATCTTCTCAAAGCCCAACAATAGCTTGAGCCCAAACAGTAGCTTCACAACGAAAACTTACAAGCAGCATAAAACAAACGAACAGCAGTAAATCACGTCGAGCAGCATTAATTTTGCTTCCATTATTAAACACGTGATCACACAATCACGAACCAGCAAGATATATAAACTCAATATCAAATTCAATAGTCAAGTCTCTTGCACGTGCGTTCTATCCATATTAAACACCAACGCAATATTGCACATGATGTACAATTTATTGTTGTTGACTCTATTAAACCAAATTTCCCAATAATAACTGCTGCTGTTGACTTTCAATAATAACAAACAATATTCTTTTGTCGGCAAAAATATTCCCTTCAATTCTATACTCGGACCATTACAAATATTGAACAAAATCCTCACAAATCTCATACATGTGCATATCCATGTGATGTACATCCTTAATTAATAAACAATTATCTACATTCACACACATCCTTCTGTTCACGCCAAGAAATAATAAAGAAACTTACAATCATGTCAATTCTTTATTCGTGTTTGTTGAACCCATTCTTGACACCAAACTTCTACATGTGTTTGTATGTGTGTTTACTCCATGCCACGTTTTAAATCCAATGAAAATCATACCATTCGATTCTTCTATCAAACACAATATGAAAACCACATAGACAGCAGGTCACAATCAGAAACAAAAATAAATCTTTTATTAACTCAAATCGTGCACAACAAATCAAAACCCTTTTTAATAATAACAACAATTTATATCTGTATTGCATACCCATAACAGGTAAAGAGGACAATTATAAACATTGTTATATCAATTTAACTCCAAAACCCCATAAAACTATAACCAAAAATTGATTTCTTGAAAATTAGGGTTTTTAGGGTTTCTTCAAAAACCTTGTATGATCCTAGATCGAGAGCCACGAGCCTCTTATACCAATTGTGAAAACCTAATGATCATTAGATCGTTTAAGCTCAGGTTGTTTAGACCTTTATCTAGGATAATATCAATGTTTATAAGTTATAAAAATAAAGCAGAATAAGAACAAAGATATTCAACAAGGTGTTCTTCATTAATAACCAAACGTTCTTCATAGCCCCAATTCTAGATGATCAATTCTAGAACGGTTACTCTAACTACTAACAGGAATCATAGATTCTTGAGGCTAAAACAAACAAACCCTAGGCGTCCACTTAGAGGACTTGACGCCTAGAACACACACGCACTTTTCTGTATCTACATCTTGACATACTTTTTTGGATATATAAAACCTATAAACTGTATCTCTTTATATACTAGAGATATCTAGGTTTACAAGGAAACATAATAAATACAATAAAGAAACTAAATCTTTTAATCTTTATCTTTATTCTTCTTGAGCATATCTTTTAGTATCTTTTGATATCTTCCATCTTTTGTAGAATATACTCCACCAGCTTGAAGAATCTCTTATTGTTGATTTAGGTCCTTTTCCTTTAAGTCCTTCTTGTTTCATTCTTGTTTTGTCTAATCAACTCAAATATAATTCCCAACATTAAATATACCTGATTCCTGTTCGCTTTTCAGAGATGAACACCTAGGTTTCGGGTAGATTATGATCTAAAGTTTTGATCTTTTTAGTAGCTTATCTTATTCTATTAGCTTATAGCTTATTATATTGTTCATCTTAATCCTTGTTTGTTTTAATGTTGATGGAATCAATCTAACACTTAGGCGAGGAGCTTATGGGTCTTATAAGCTTATTTTACTACTAAAGTTTCAAGCTTTTTAAGGTTTTATTTAGCTAATTAGTGAATAAAGTTTATAACTTTACTAGCTAATTAGTTATATAAAAACTAATAAAGTTTTAATCTTTAGTGTTTAATTAAGTTTATAAGATCGGGTGGTTTATATTCGTCTTCATTTTCTTCAATCGGGTTCTTCTTTCTTTTCCTTTTCTCTCATTATTAGTTGTAGTTTATTATTTAGTTTAAAAATATTTATGCTTGTTAATTTGATTGTTATTGCTAGCTTAATTGGTATGCTTAGTGAGTAGTATATTTATGCTTGTTAAGTGATTGTGATTAGTGAAATAAGTGTGAATTTAAAAAGGGATTTTTGATTAATAGTTTTCGGATTATTTAAATTTCTTATTTGATAATTTTGAAAGGCAAAATCTGAAGAAATAATCAATCATCAAATCTAGTAATTAATACCTTTATAAGAAATTGTTTTCAAAATAAACCAACGTTGTGAGAAAATAACCTTTTTACGGGTAGTGATTCATCATTAAAAACTTTAATTCATATTTAAGGATCTTTTCATATCACTTAGCAAGCATATTCGTCTTATATTTCTTTTTGATAATTTAGCTTAATCATTTATGTTAGTTTATGTTAGTTTAGTTATGATAATTAGTGAGTAGTTTTATTATGCTTGTTAAGTGAGTAGTGTTTGGTGAATTAAGTGTGGAAATAAAAAGTAATTATTGATTAATAATTTTGGATTATTTAGATTAGTGTTTTGGTTATTCAAACAGGCAAAAGCCGTAAGAGTAATTAGGCATTAATCTAGTAATTAATATCTTAATAAAAACTAACGTTGTGAGAAGAAAATTATTTAGACGGATGTTGATTCATCGATAAGTAACTTACTTTCACACTTAAAGATACGAACACCTCACTTGACTAGCATATCCGTTTTATATATATCTTAGTTCTATTTGCTTTGCTTATTTTTATTTAGTATTAATTTAGTTTATTATTTTAATTAGTATAAAAACCAAAAACCAAACAAAAGATAATCAAGCATCAAACGACAAACATTTACGTAAATCTCAAATTCAATTCTCGCCGTGGATACGACATCCGAAAGATTAATTATTACTTTTCCTAAAGTAATTTTTATATCCAACAGGAAATACTATATATGTTACTTTGACACGCGTTTGACGTTTTATCAATCTTCATGACTTCTTCGCAAGTAATCTTCATATTCTTCTGAAAGGCATAAGGGGACTGTAGAACTTCCTCTACTTTGTAAAGAGATGCTGCTCCTAATTGCTTCATTTCTCCTGTGCATTCTGCAAAACAAAGGTTAATAAGTCTTGAGAGAGAATCAGTAAGGGTATTGTGTTTCCCTTCTATATGTTCTATATTAATTTTGACGCCTGTTCCTATGACTGCATCTACAAAATTGATCCACCTAACCCTTGAGGATTTATTGCTATTAGTTTTATTGTAAAAACTAATGATAGCCTGACAATTTGTCCCTAAGGTGACCTCCTATTTGTCTAGGTAGTAAATCTTTAGCTTTTCTAGAGTGTTGATGCATGCATTGATTTCGGCATCAATTGTGGATTGAGTTATTGAGAATTTACCACTTGCATATGCGCAAATTTTTTCTAAACTTCTTGGATCTCCTTTGCTCTTTTTCCATTTGACTATTCCTCCGTATCCTTCCTTGCATCCATCTGTTTCCAAGATGATATAAGCATTTTTTGGTGGAATTTCAACATCTGGAAGATTTTGAACATGTTCTTTGATTTTTCTGACTAACTCATAATAAAAGGTTTCAGTCTTTTATCTCCATGAGCGTTTGTTTTTTCATAAAGTGGCCTTAAGAATATCCTAAGTTTTGGGATATGATTTAGAGCATAATTAAGGATTCGCAAGAATGACCTTAATCCTTTATTTGTCTTCAATTCTTCTTCATTGAAGTTCACAATCCTCTTTTTGATATGTGGTTGTAGCTTTATAGATCCTTCTCCTATGACTGCTCCCAAGAAATCTACTGTTGAGACTGTTATCTTCATTTTTAATGGAGATAAGACCAGACCACTATCTTCACAAATTTTTAACATCCTTTCTAAATGCTTTGCATGCTCCTTTTCAATTTTTAAGAAAACCAGTATATCATCAATATATACTGCGATGAATGATTCTGTTCATTTGAAGCATTTATCTATCTTTCTTTGGAATACTATTGTGGCATTTTTCAGACCAAATGGTATAACCAGCCACTCATAGAGTCCTTCTGGGACCAAAAATGCAGTCCATGGGATTGATTCTTCATCCATGGCGACGATTTTAGATCAAATTTTGAGAATATTTTTGCTCCTCCTATTCTTTTAATGATCGTATTTATGCCTGGTAAAGAGTATTGATCCTTGTATGTATTGTCATTCAAGGATTTTTAATTGAATACCATCCTCTCCTTTCCTTTAACTTCTCTTCCTGTAATAGGATCAATTGTTGTTCCTGAATTTATGATCATTGCCATTGTTCTATGCCGACTCTTACTTGGGCTGATAACACCAATTTTAAGGAGACTGTCAACATGTTTTCTAAATGAGTCTTCCATTGCTGGTGTTACATGCTTTAATGGTCGATCTTCAATTTTAAGGAGACTGTCAACATGTTTTCTTATCCGATGTATCCTTGATGTTTGAACCTATCTATGACAGGTTTGAATTGCTCTAAGAATGCCTTGCTTCCTTCTTGGTTGAAATAAATGGATTCGTTTATTTCCAGGAATTCTTCTTCAATGACTTCTAACTTAGCAATCTTTACGACTTTGGTTTGATTTGAAGTCATTATTTTGGTGACCTTTTTGTAAATGGTTATTTCATCTCCCTATTCGAATTACTCCTTTCATAGACCTTAAGAAGTTGGCTCCTATTAGCATTTCAATACCATTGTTGTCCCTCATATCAAATGAATATATGAGGGTATCTTGAATTTATTTCCTTCAATTAGGAAAGAGCCTTGCTTTATTCTATGAGTATCCTGTTGTCTCGAATTTAAGCCATTAAAGAAAATGATCTAAGTTAGGGGCTCCAGTGCCTCTTCTGGAATGACTTTTTTGTTTATGCAGCATGCTGATGCTCCTGTGTCTATTATTGCAGTGGTTCCAAAATTTGGGCAATTATGAATATCCAACTTAACTTTTACACTGTAGAGTTAATTGATTTTTCTAACTTTTGGACTTGCAGTG
Source organism: Tanacetum coccineum (assembly GCA_026074375.1). Taxonomy (NCBI): domain Eukaryota; kingdom Viridiplantae; phylum Streptophyta; class Magnoliopsida; order Asterales; family Asteraceae; genus Tanacetum; species Tanacetum coccineum. Next base: position 149,730 of record BQNB010000675.1, on the reverse strand, counting down.
GTGTTACCAGAGTAATGGACTTTCATTTCTATACAAGGTCTTACTGTCTATGTGATTTTTAATGGGGAGAATTCCTCCTGGTCTTGCGTCTGTTTTTCCTTTTCTTTCTGCATTTGTGACTTCAGTTCTCTTATCTCTTCATCTTTATGTTCTTCAAGCCGTATTTGTTCAGTTTTTAGTTGCTTGATGATTTTAAGGGCATCTGTGAGATCCTTTATTAGCAATCTTTCTTTTGACTGCCATAATTCTTCCTTCTTTTGCATAATAGATTTATTTTCATGGTATTCTTTGGCTTGATCTCTGATCATCTGTTGTACTTGCTCAGTCTTTTCCTTCAAAAGTTCTTTAAGAAGCTTTACTTTATTGCTGCTGAAGTCCTTTTCCTCTTCTAGTTTTTGGTGCTGCTTTCCTTTAACATTAACTGTTTTGCCAAGGTAGTTTTTTGCACAAAGGGCACATGTGGTGAGTTGACATTTGGGACAGTCAAGTCTTAACATGTCTGTGGTTAGTATCCTATAGTAATAGCAGATTGTGTAGTTAGTGACGGTGTTTTCCTTCTAGTCATGCTCACATTCTTTGCTCTGAGATGGCAACTCTTTGTTAGGTTTCCATGATTCCACAGTTTAAACCATTTCTGCTATCTTTGTTGGTGGTCCAGGATGGAACATAAAAGCATGAGGACTAAATTTATCATCTTCTTCTTTTTCTTGCTCACTGTCACTTTCATCACTTTCTTTTCTCGTCATAAAGGTTGCTTCTTCAATAGGGGTATCTTGGACCATAACACTGATGCTTTGATGATTATTACCTTCTCCTTCTGATATACTATAGACATTGCTGTCATCAAATTCTGCTGAAACAATATCCCACTTCTCATCAAGATCCAGTTCTTGATAAACAGCTGATCTTGCAATGTTTCCTTGCTTGCTTCTATAATCTTTTGCAAAATGCCTTTCTTTTCCATAAATAAAGCATTTGCACTTTTTGACTCGTCCTTTATCATCCTTATAGTTTCTCTTGAATGGTTTCACATGAGTATTATGCGGCTTTCCTTTATATGTTCTTGATTTTCTTATTCTATATTTCTTCCTGTTACTTTTATAATAACCAAGAATTAGTATGGCAGAACAGAGAGATAAATCTCTTAATTCCTTAGCGAGTGCCACATCTTTGCACATTTCTAAGACAAAAGTATGAGTAAACTTAATTGCAGGTAAGACTCCTGAGTTCAGACCAGGGTATTTGGCTTTAAATGATTCTTCTATCTTCTTGGATAAGGAGGGTGGGAGCTTAGCAAAATGTTTTTCTGTTGTTGAAGGGAAGTATAATCTTCCTGATTTAATTACTAGCTGCCTGAAATCTTTTAAGAATGACCATAAGTTTTTGGTCTCTTCACATGTTATTCTGTCTAAGTCCCTATAGGCGATGTCTTATTCATCTGTTGAGCAACGATATAGGTCTTCTAGTAGGATTAACTGCCTAACTTGTGATGTTATATTTTGTGGTTCATATGCAATGGATTCAAGAGCAGAATATGATTCTGGATACAAGGTTTGCCATTGTTGCCACATTAACTTCTCACTTTCTCTGAGAAGGTTTTCCACAAAAGCTAACTTTGCTTTATTGTTAGACCACGTTTGGTTATTGAGTCTATTGATTGTTATAGACTCCCATCTGGATATTACTTCTGACCATAAGCCTGGGTCTGCTGGTAAAACAAGCATTACTCCTGATTCTGTCCATGTCAGTGGTAGAGTCCACTATGAGTTATGATACTCACCATATCCTTCACTGAATATTTTTCCTTTTCTTTGAGGATAACCAAACTGATAAATTTGGCCTATAGAATGGTTGTGGATTTTGTTGTGCCGGTAGATAGACTGATGGTCCCATGATAGAATCATGTGGAGGTTGATAGCTTTGAGTAGATTCCACTTCTGAAGTAGATGGAAATGCTTGTTCTTCATGCTTGCAGATGATTTGTGCTCCAACTTGCTTAAACTTTTGAAACTTTGGATATGGCAGATCATCATCATTTTCTTCTTTTGAAATATAAAGAATGGTATGGTTCTCACCACGCTTCGCTGCAAATGGGTTTTCCAATTCTAACTCAGATTCTTGTTTTTTAATAGCAAGTTTGTCATCCTATTGAGGTAGGTGTTCATCAAGAAAGTCTCGCTGGTTGTGTACAAGTTTTTCTTGTATGACAAGAATTTCTCCACCACTTCGTTCATCATTATCCCAATCACTTTGTTCTTCCGATTCATTAAGAATTGTTACTTTTCTTGTGGTAGCTTCTTCTCTTAAGAATTCATCTCCCCAACCAGTTGCTACAATCTTTTCTATTAGGGTTGTGTTTGTTGGTGCATCATATCTAACATAATAGTCCCATTTTCCAGATGGTTCACCAAGTGTTGACCACTTTTCCAATGACCTTTGTCTTGATCTTTTTGGTTTGTTAGATCGCTTACCTTTGTTCAATGGTTCTTCTTTTAGGATTCTTGCTTTATTTAAGCAATCTTTACAGAAACATATATCACAAGGGATATCATCTGTTTAAGGAGCTTGCAAGCAGATTCCTATAAAATTCTCTTCATCTTCATCTAAGTGATCATTACCTAGTATTTCTCGATCATGCTGGTCAACTGAGTATCTTGTTGGTTGGGGTACTTGGCGGTATCTTTCAAATTAGAGGCTTAATGATCTGTTAAGCCTTTCATTCACTGTTACTCTTGATGGAACACGTACCGAAGTTTGCTCAGAAGGCTTTAGGTTCTAGCTCATTCCTTCAAGTTCTTCTACACTTCTTCTTTCACCAGGTATTGTTGTAATGCCAGTTCTTGTAAGATTATCCACAACATTGTCCATGTTGTATTGGAATCCCATATAGCTAGTATTTGATAACCTGATGATCATGGCCATTATGACTAACAGGTTACTTTCACCTCCTTACCAAGTATCATATACATGGGTTTGTATAGCAACTTCTACATGGTTGTGGAAATCATCTATAGTTAGAACCATATCAGGGAACTTGTAGACTAACTGTGTTCCTACAGAGAGATCTACTTCCATGGTTATAATAATTTGCAGACTAACTTCCCATCTGGTGTCTTTGAGAACTACCAAAGCGTTTGTACCAGCACTTCTTCGATGTAGTGCATGTAACCTTATCATGAATATCCCCAAATAGATATGTTGGAGACCTAAAGTTATTAAGCTTTGATAACTTTGTTGGTTACATAATGGGACATTGGTTTAGTTATCATTGATACATAGGATTCTTTATTCAGAGTAATGTTAGTATACTTTATGCCTTGCAGTACTTCTATGGTTTGAATAAAGTACTTCTGCTGGGACAAGGTTTACTCGCCTTTCTCTTGATAGTTCTAGCTGTCTTTCTAGGTCTACGGTTGATTCTAGGGTAATGTTGTAATTGTTTCTTCCAAATACTCTTCTTGTTGCTCTATCTGCTTGATATCTGCCTCTGGTCATTGCTCGATAACCACATATCTGATCTTCTTGAGTTAGAAGTTTTGTTGTTTGTGTAGAACTTCTATTAAGGATGCTCAGCATTCTAGAACTCATTTCTTTGGTTCTTTTTCAAACTGCTCTTTAAATATTTTATTAGGATCTTCAAAGATGTGTATTTTTTTGTCTGTTCTTTTCACAGGGAGTTTACCATTGATTGAGAAGTTATCAAGTCTTTTGGCTAAACTTGATATTGAGTCTTCAAGGTCAGCGGGTTGAATTTCCTTCTCAATAATAGTATGAACTTCTTGTTTGAGTTTGTTGAACTTTTCTTCGAGCTTAATTAACTTCTGACTTTGCTTAGAGGGTAAATAAAGTAAAGTGTTATTTCATTTTATAACAGCGTTTACTTGAATAGTCAAACCTCCTTTGTAATCTGATGTTTTTGCAAAACCAACTGCTGGTGATTCAATCTCTTCTGTAGCTTATATAGCTTCCTGATATTCAGTATTAGCCTTTTGATTAGCAAGACTCATCCGATGATAAGTTTCTTGACTTCATGAAGAAGGTGTTTAACCTTCTAGATCTTCTGATTAAGGTCTTCTGTTAGTCTAAGGGCTACCTTTTTGACTAACTTTGGTTGCTCGGCTATTTCTTGAACAAGGTTCAGGACTTATCTTTTAGTAAGTAGTTTGGACTGTTGGATCTCAGTTGAGATATGTTGAAGGCTTTTTCTCGTTTCACTCTGTGTTTTTCTCAGTAATTCCTCACAAGACTCAAGCTTTTCTTGGCAACTTTAGACTCTTGACTCAAGTTCTTTTTATTTCTCAAAATTATTTTTGTAATTTTTGAGTGCTACTTTAGAAAAGAGATTTAAACGATTATAGTTACATGCTAAATTATTAGCTAAATCAGTTGTTGTGGGTTTAGGACTTGTTTCGTTAAAAACGATATATTCAGGATCTACAGTTCGTGAATTATCGTACCAATACTGTATTTCTTGCTTAAAGCGCTCAGACATAACATTAAAAACTTCAAAGGATAAATTTACAAACTTGTTTTAGATTCACCAAACGGTTAACTTCAAACTTTTCCCGTCTCTTACGGTACTTTTTATAAAGAAGCAATTGCGTTGTCTTTTATAAAAAACAAGTGGTTTTATGAAATTTTTAGTAGAAATGTTACCGTAGAAATACGAATTATTGATAGAATAATACCTTTACTGCTTTTCTTGAATATACCTGAAGGGTTTAGCCTTCTATAGAGCTAAGAATGTTTTGATTCAAAGCTCTGATACCAAGATGAAAATTACGTTGCCAGAAATTTTTATCTTGTATTAAAGCTTAAAAACTAAAACTTTAATGTACAAATATTACTTAAATACACACACTCTTTCCTTTCTCTCTCTAATAAAATGACTTACTTTTATTTCTATCCTCCCCGACCTCTGGATCGTCTATTGTTAGTGAAATCTTATTGTTAACAATTGGCATCAGATCCTAGCAGCATATCGTGATCGTTGTTTGCAGATTTAGAGGTGTTTGTGGTATTTTTTGAAATATAAGCTCATGTCTCAAATTGTTTTAGGGCTTATTGGTTTGTTTTGCTCATTCACTTCTTGCTTCACTTGTTCTACACCCTATTGTGAGTAATTTTTGGTGATAAGCTCAAAATTTCATGGCTTATTTTGAAAATAAGCTCACGGCTCAAAAAAATTGGGCTTATTGGTTTGGTTTGCTTGTTTACTCCTTGATACACTTGTTTTATATCCTCTATTGTTACCATTTCAAGCATTAGATAAGCTACAAGGGTAGAATTTAAGCTTATTCAAATTTGGCTTATTCAAGCTTATTTGGGAGCTTATTGTCGTGACTTATTTGTGTTTTTCTTATCAATTTGTGGTCCCAACTGGTCAAACAAGGGAGACATAGATCCACTATTTTAGCTTCAAAAGATAGGGACATCTTGTTTGGTAGTAAAAGTGGTCCTCACTCGAAAGTGACCTCAATCGGAATATCTAGGTATATTTCAAGCAAAATATGCAGATGTTTATCGCAAGCGAAATATATATAACATATTAAGCGAAATATGACAGTTCAAGCGAAACATGCAGTATTGAGTTCAAGCGGAATATGTTTAATATCAAGCGAAACATGCAGTATTGAGTTCAAGCGGAATATGTTTAATATCAAGCGAAACATGCAATTTTCAATTCAAGCGAAACAAGTTTAGTTACAAGCGAAACATGCAAGATTAATTTCAAGCGAAATATGTTTCAATTCAAGCAAAATGTGTAGATTTCAAGCGAAATATGCAGGTCTGTTTCTTAAAACAAAGGCATTTCGACCGGGAATGCCCCAAAAGAGAAAATTCCATCGTCCCCGACTTTTCACTTATCCAAACCAAGCTTAAAACGAAATCACAACTAAATATCAGTAAAGATGCTAACACTACTCATATTTTCAACTTGTGAACTTTTTACTCCCGACATTTATTATATCTTAAGTGAATGTGCTATTTTGAATTTCAACCATGGATCAACGTTTTGCAAAATACTATGCTTCACGTTCCACCCAAGAATAATAGTTGAAGCGAGATCATCCCAGTAGCGACTTTCCGTCTCCGGCACATCCCAACCTTCGCCTAAGAGACCAGGCTTTGACACCCACAGAACTAGTATCAGGACGCACGACCTTAGGTTTCAAAAACTCTCAGGTTTTTCCCCGTATATTCATAGCTTTAAAATAGATATTATCAAAGTCAAAAGCATATTTGAATTTACAAAAAGAAATCTATTTTATTAATTAAACTTAATATTAAACAATTATGCAATTGAAACCCTCTCGACCTTTTAGAAGGCTGCAACATCGGTTGTGAGCCGGCAAGATGCAGCAAACTTTTATCAGTCTCGGATTTTTTATTCTTACTATGGGCTTTCTTTAGAAGACTACCACATCGGTTGTGAGCCGGCAAGAGGCAGTAAACTTTTATCAGCCCCAGCTTTTATTATTATATTTATTATTTTATTTTCATTATTTTATTCATTATTTTTTTTAGAGAAGACTTCTTTTTGAAAAATTCAAGTATAAATTTGAACTAAGACTAAAATTTTTGCTATATATTACATAAAAAATTGTTGATTTAAGTTTAATCTCCAAAAACAGCACGTATTATTAATCCGGTTAGGAGCTTATGGGAGAAAAAGCCACAAATTACATACATGAGCTCTTAAGATTTCCAACTAATCCTTGTTTAGCATCCCACTCATACTTAACTCTATCATTTTTCGTTCTTCGCGAATTTCCGCGAACGCTTAGCCTAAAAGTTAAGAACAAGCTAGAGCTCAACACGCTCGATTGAGTCAAAATTTACTCTTATTCTTACCCAGCAAGAAAGTCAAAATTGTGACAAAAACACTTATTTTATTTTTGAAAATTTTAAAAATTTTTTTCATATTTTTGAAAATTTTGGTGGGAAAACGGGGTACGTGAGAACAACGGGTAAAAGTAGGTAAGATCATATCGAAGATATACTACCCCATACTAAAATTAAACATTGTCCTCAATGTTTCCTAGCCTAAGACTTAAAAAACCCCAAACCTAGAACTCATAACGTCGAATGCAAAACACAAGCCTGAAAAAGTATTAATCTAAAATCTTACGTCGTTTAGTCAAGTTGCCTAAAAGATAAATGTTTAGTCGATAATATCTTTAGATATCGTGATTTCCCCAAACTAATGGCAACAAAGCTAGGAAAGCTCGCGTGACCGGGACAAAACACCGAACACGAGAGTCTTCAGAAAATTTTGGGTCAATCCTGCAAACAATCACAAGTACAAACAACAACAAGAATCGGAAGAGTACAAGCCTCCTCACATCACAAATATAAAAAAGAAATAAGAAAGACAATAGAAGATGGAATAAGCATGTGGGATGCCTCCCTACGTAGTGTCTTTGTTTTTGTAACCGATTCACAAAGCTTGACTCGATCCCCGAATTCATTCGTCCTTGAAGAGAGGAGTGGAGATCTTGACAACCCTTAGTGTAAGTCCCCTCCGAAGTAATGCTTCATACGATGACCATTCACCTTAAAGTTGGACCATCGGGTTGAGATAACTCAATGTTCCGAAATGAAAAACATGGTGATGTGAAATGATCCTGACCAAACGAGTTTTTAAGATTCCAGCTAATATCTTAAGATGAGAGTTGAAGATTAACACTTGATCACCACATGAATAATTCGGTTTTTTGCTCTTTGAGTCGTGAAGCCTTCTCGTCCTCTCTTTATAAATCAAAATAATTCTTGTAAGCTTGATCACGAACACATTAAGTTCATTAAGATAGAAGCTTACGATCTCACCTGCGGTTTAAGATCGAAGTTAGCAGTTTCAAACCCAATAATGCTTTATTGCTTCAAACTCGATTAGGTAATAGGCAAGACATTCCGTACACTAACTTATAAGCGTCCAACCAATTGGTGTCTTAAAAGCAGTACGAAATGCCCACAAAGCGTCATCTAATTTGTCAGACCATGAGGTATGGTTTTCTCCAACCGTCCTTTCTAGAATACGTTTTAAACCTCGATTGGACACCTCCACTTGACCGCTCGTTTGAGGGTGATAAGCGGTAGCTAAACGATGAGTGACCCCATACTTAGACATTACTTTAGCAAACTGATCGTTACAAAAATGGGTCCCACGATCGCTTTAAAGCCCTAGGGTTCCGAATCCGGGCTAAAAGGGATTTCAAAAAACTTAAACTACAACCTAGCAACAATTTGTGGGAGCGCCTTTGCTTCAAATCCATTTGAAAGATAAACCAACAGCTACGAGATGTATTTATTTCCTCTTGAACACAGAAATTGTCCATGAAATCAATACCCCCAACATCGAAGAATACACAAACATGCGATCGGGGGGGGGGCTTTTGAGGCATCTCATCTCGTTGCGAAATTTTGCCTTATTTTTGACACGTATCACAAGATTTGATCATTGAATGGGCATCTCGATATATGGTAGGCCAAAAGAAACCGGCATCAAATACTTTTCGAGCGGTGAGATTGGCACATGATGGCCCCTGATAGGTCCTTCATGACAAGCTTTGAGGATTTCAAAAGCTTCTTGCCCATGCACACACCGTCGAATGATTTGATCCGCCACCAAGTACGCAAAATAGGGATCGACCCAGAAATAAAGTTTAACCTCCTTAAAAAACTTCTCTTTGTTGAGTTGACATTCTATGAAGATAAAATTCCCGCATGGTATTTGCATATGTCCGCAAACCAGGGGTATTCTCACTAGAAATAACTCTAAGAGTTATTCTAAGGAAAATTGATCATTTATGTCTTTTGTTATTCTAACACATCCTTATGAGGATTCTCAAGTCTAGATAAATGATCTGCCGCAAGGTTCTCACTTCCTTTTTTATCACAGATGGTGATATCAAATTCTTGTAGGAGAAGAACCCCGGAGCAACCTCGGCTTAGCGTCTTGTTTGTTCATAAGTTACTTTAAAGCTGAGTGATCCGTAACCTATTCTTTGATAAAACAAGATATGGCTGAAACTTATATTCAAAAGCATACACAACGACAAGCATTTCCTTTTTCGTGGTAGTGTAATGAATTTGAGCTTCTATCATTGTCTTGCTAGCATAATGTATAGGCTGAAAATGCTTCATCTTGCGTTGTCCTAAAACCACACCAATCACGAAATCACTTGCATCACACATGAATTCGAAAGGTAGGTTCCAATCTGGGACAACTAAGATTGGAGATTTGGTAAGCTTCTTTTTAAGAGTCTGAAAAGCATCAATACAATCCTTAGAAAACACAAACGGTGTTTCCTTCTTAAGAAGGCGAGTCATTGGTCTAGCAATCTTAGAAAAGTCTTAGATAAATCGGCGGTAAAATCCTTCATGACCTAAGAAACTCCTAACACCTTTAACGGTAGTCGGGTGAGGGAGCTTAGCGATAACATCGACTTTAGCACGATCGACCTCAATTCCCGACTTTGAAATTTTATGCCCTAACACAATTCCTTCTCTACACATAAAGTAGCACTTCTCCCAATTAAGAACTAAATTTGTGTCTTCACACCGTTTTAGCATCTTTTCTAAATTGGAGAGGCACGAATCAAAACTATCCCTAAAAATCGAGAAATCATCCATAAACACTTCCATAGTCTTTTCGATCATATCATGGAATATGGCCATCATACACGTTGAAAAGTACCGGGAGCATTACACAAGCCAAAGGGCCCCCTCCCCCAAGCGACGTAACGCGAAAGTTCCATATGGGCATGTGAAAGTAGTTTTCTCCTGGTCCTGGGGATCTATTGGTATTTGGAAATACCCTGAAAATCCATCTAGAAAACAATAAAACTCATTCCCGGCTAATCTTTCTAACATCTGATCCATAAACGGCAATGGAAAATGATCTTTTCGAGTCGCTTCATTTAACTTCCTATAGTCTATGCAAACTCTCCACCCGGTAACTAAACGTGTCAGAATTAATTCATTCTCTTCATTAGCAACAACGGTTATTCCTCCTTTCTTTGGAACACAATGCACTGGACTAACCCATGGGCTGTCAGAGATCGGGTAAATCATTCCGGCATCAAGAAGTTTTAGGACCTCCTTTTTTATTACCTCGTGAATTTTTGGGTTAACTCGTCTTTGACTTTGAACCGTAGGTTTGTAATCATCCTCCATCAAGATTTTGTGTGTACAAAAACGAGGGTCGATACCCTTGATCAGACGGTGATTTTCAAGCAATGGGCCCTTTAATGAGATTTTGAGCAACATAAGAGAGCATCTTTTTCATCATTTTTTAAACCTTTTGCAATAATTACTGGTAACTTGTCGTTTTCTTCCAAGAAAGCATATTCTAAGTGAGACGGTAAATCTTTTAACTCTAATTCCGGAGGCTCTTCAATAAGATTTTGCCTCGTCACTTCACTTTGTTTAAGGTCCATCGAGAAGTTGAAACGGTCAATATTACAATTTTATTCGATCAAAACAAATATCTTCCTCCGGAACGCAATCGCATATCAATTTCTGTGAAATCGAATTTATCCGTTAAGATAAGCTTCAATTTCTCAAAAAGATCGAAGTAAATGCTCAGACGTCAGGTGGGATTGTGCCATCCCCCCCGAAAGAATTAGGAAATCCTAGCAATTCCAGAGCATACTCCTCACAAACTGCATCAATGATGTCAATTCGGTTTACTGACTTGTCATTTGTAGAGGAGTATCTCGGGTTTGGATCTAATTAAAAAGTGACGGCTTCGTTATCACCCGAAGGGTTATTTCCTTATCCTTAAACATCAATTAAGCCACGACCGATCCTCAAAAAGAATCTCCAAGTATGAGAGGTACTCGTAGGATCGGCTTCCGAAATCGACAACAACAAAGTCAGAATGAAAATACAATTTCCAACTTTGATAATAACGTCTACAGCAAGTCCTTTAGGATAAGTAAATCGATCGGACCGCTAACTCTAAATCAAACCATAAAAGGTGGTGTAAGTTCCGGCAGAGAAAGCTTTTTCCAAATAGAAAGAGGCATAAGATTTATGCTCGCACCAAGATCGGCCAAGGCGTGACATACATCCATTCCTGGGAAATTACATGGAATAATAAAAAGAAACTTGCCAAGGAACCTCAAGCTTTTTGGGAACTTTTGAGGAGCATCGCCGAGCATTCTCGTTCAAGGTATCTTATGCTAACTCAAGCAACTTTTTCCCTTATTCATGGAGCAAAAAACTCTTAATCGTAGGAGCAAATCTTGGCATCAAAAGTAAAGCATCCGCGAAACTAATATCGAAGCGCAAATCTTGAAAGATTTGGAAGATCTTCTCCATTTGATTCGAAGCTTTGTCACGGGACTTTTGATCATCACGTCGTGAAGGATATGGAATAGGTAAACTCTTCGGAATATCAGATTCCGAAATGGGAGTGGTTTTAGGCAAAGTCTTCGGAACATCGGGTTCCAGAATAGAAATGAGGAGATAACCGAGGATGGATTGTTTGATCGGTACCTTCCTTGAAATTTTGTTTGATCTTTATCCTATTCTCCTCGGTTTCTCGTTCTACTACCTCTTTAGGAGAAGGATTAGTAGGAATCGAGGGTCCCTCGTAAGCAACACCACTTCGAGTAGTGATCGCTTTCATCTCACCCTTCGGGTTTGGAATGGTATTACTCGGAAGAGTACCCGAATGTAAGAAAAAAGAAAAAACAATAAAAAAAAAAAAAAAAAAAAAAAAAAAAATAAAAAAAAAAAAGGCGTTGAGGCTTGGTTTATAAAACAATCCACAAAATCAGTTTTTGCAATTCTTTTGGAAAGTTTTTTGTTGATCATCATGACGCTGTTGAATTTTACGTGTTTTAAATTTCCATTCTTAAGCTCCTTTCAATTTTGGATGTGTGGCCTGGGGATATGTAGTAGCGCATTATTCCTCTTGTAACTTGAAAAATCATTTGAAATCTCTTGTTGAACTTGATTATTAGGCATTTGAAAAAGTTGGTTTTGAAATCCTTGGTTTTGAAAATTTAGAGCATGATTATTTTGAGCTTGAAAACCTTGATTTCCATGAAAATTATTTCCCCGAAAATTATTCCCTTGAACTTGATTATTGAACCTATTTTGACCATTGTTTTGCACCGGAGCAAAACCTGGTGGTGCCATTTGATTACTAACACGGTTCGGAGGGTTAACTTGATTGTAAGTTCCCGTGGTCGCACAAACACTAGCTTGATTGTTATCGGTAGCCGGACAATTATACCAAGAATGGGCACCGCCACAAGTAACGCAAGATTCCTCAACCGCTTTAACCGGAGCGGGAGTGACAACTTTTTTATAAACTATCTCAACTTAGGTCGAAAGTTGATCCGCAAGCTTATCAATTCTCTCATCCGTTTTACTAGAAGTAGCATTCATCCTAGAAGCATTTGATCTATTTCGTGAATAACGAACTTTTGATTTATTCTCAATTATGTTTAAAGCCTCTCTAGTCATCTTACTCAAAAGATTTCCACCCGCTGCGACATTTAAGGAGTCTTGTTCATTCTCGTTTAAACCATTATAAAAGGTATCAACTTGAGTTAACTCCGTAAATCCGTGATGAGGACAAGCTCTAAGCAACTCCTTAAAACGTTCCCACGCTTCACTAAAAGTTTCCTCGAATTTTTGTGTAAATCGAGAAATTTCATTCTTTAAGTGAGTGGTTTTCGAAGGAGGGAAAAATTGATTCACAAATTTGGTAACGAGATCCTCCCAAGTCAAGATTGAATTTGGTGGTTCTTTCTCGTACCAAGTTTTAGCAGCTCCCTCGAGCGAATATGGAAACATCATAAGCTTAATCACATCGTTAGGCACATTCCTAAATCGTAAAGTCGAGGTAATCCTTTTGAAACTATTGATATGAGCATGAGGATTTTCACTCTCACGACCGTAAAACGGGTTCGCTTGAACCAATTGAAGCAAATTCGTCTTAATCTCAAAATGATCCGCATTGATTTCTGGTAAAACAATAGCTTCTCCGTACCCTTCCTGGGTGCCCGGAGTAGCTCTTCCATGGTACGTTCTGCCATTGGTGCAACGATAGTACGAAGCTCGGGTTCGACTATGTTTGGAGCACGTCCTTTGTTTCGACGTCTCGGAATGGTGACGTTTGAATTATTTGGAAAATAGGAATTTCTAGTGCGCATGCACTAAACAAACAAAAGAAATGAGAAAAGAAACGAGAAAAGGAAATATTTTTTTTGTTTACCGAATAATCAACAAACTTAGGGTAACTCTCTTAAGTAAAATAAATTTTACAAAAAAGGTGCGTCTTTTTCTTTAGTGACACAAACGGTAAAAAAATTTAATCTTTGGTTTGTGAACTTATTGATGGATAATACCTCAATTGAAGGTATTATTTGTTGGTGTTCTTTTACCAACTTTGTAACTTTTAAATATACCACAAATAACGAGCGAAATCGAAAAATCCGGAGAGAGCAAATATTTTTGTCTTTTTGTTTTAATCTTTTACTTATACTAAAAAGAAAAGAAAATATTTTTACTTTTTATTATTTTTTTAAAATTTTTTTTTTGTATTTTTGATTTTCTTAAAAGCGTAACTTTCGAAGACGAAAGGTTCTCCAAATCACGATCGACAAACTTCAAACGAAAGAATCTTAATCACAAATCCCGCGGCAACGCGCAAAAACGATTAACAAAGTTTTAAACACGTAAAATAATATAAGTATAGAAAATTACCAAACTACCCTTGAGGACAAAGGTAGTAAGGAAAATTCTCACAATTATATATAATAATACGTATATTTACCGGTAAGTGATTACCGGGTCGTTAAGTCCCAACGATTTGTGAAATTGAAACCACGTTTGTTGTTTGGACAATGATTTGAATTGGTTCAAAGATGGTTTGTTTCCTAAAATCCTAAAAGTGAGCAAATTAAAGGACAATTAAACCTAACTTTAATAACGGGAAATTGAACTTTAACTAAAAACGCAAAACAGAAACCCTAAACGGCGATTAAAAACCCTAAATTTCCAAAATTAAATCTAATATAAATTTTTATCTTTTAATAGACTCTAATTGACTAAAAGTAATTAAAGAAAACTAGAACACAACAATTGAAATAGCTTAAACACACAAAAACGAGACGGAACGAATCACGTTCTTAAAAATTAAAATTTCGGCAAATTGTAACCCTACGAAGCAAACTAATTTTCTTAGAAACTAATGATAAAAGAAAATTTTCTAAAAAAGAATTATATTTTTTTGATTATTTTTCTATTTTTTATGATTTTTTAAAGTTTTTAATAAAAATAAATGTTTAAAAATACAAAATAATTATAAAAATTCTGAAAAAATTACAGAAAATAGCTTGAACTAATAAGAACCTAGGAAAAATAAGATTGGTTACACAACTTATTGAATAAGCTATAACAGCTTATTAAGCTAAAAGGGAAAATGTATACAAATAATAAATGTTGTGAAGCTATAACGAAAAAGACCACAGGTGTTAAAACCTAATTGTAGGCTTCATAGATTGTTTTGCCCATCTAGGATATAATAACATTAAATGATATAAAGCACAGCGGAATAACAAATAAGAACATCAATGTTATCACAAGGTTTCTTTATTCATACTAATAAATTATAAACACTTCGACTTAATCAGTCGACTATGCTATCTAGATAACTAACTATTACACAAACTAATAAGCTAACTATTAGACTCTCATTGGAGAGATCTAACTATGATGGATTATAAAACTATTCACCCATAATTCCCTTTATATAGAGAGATATTAAGGCTTACAAAGGAAGCTAATTAATTATATTAGAGAAGCTAATTAAAACTAATTAACAACATTCCTTTTATCTTTGATATTCTTTGACTTTCATGCCTATCATCATGGAAATCTCCAGCTTTTAATTCTTCCATAGTAGAATACCAAAGTGTCAAATTTAACCCTTGTTTGTTTCATTCGTCTTCATTTTATGCAAATGTAATTTTGTAATAATCAAATCTGAGATCCCACAATCTTTCCCTATTGAATAATTACAAAACAATCTTCATGAATAAACAATCTCAAAGCTTCCCTTGAAAAAGATCTTCTGTACCTGTCACCACTTTAAATCAAGCGCAAACCATATAGTCTTCTTCCCCTTTTTGTAATCATTAAATAAGGGTCTTCTATAGAAAAGCAATTTGTGAACACTTCCCCTTAAGTGGTACATATAGATGGTTAAACATGTTAATAGATGAAGTCAGAATGGTGATGGACGTGGTTATTGTATATGCAGGTCACGTGGTGTTTGTGGTGATTCGACATGGTCTGACAATAGCAGCAGCAAAGGATGTTGCTGTGAGGTGAACCATTACGTGGCATGGTGATATGGCTGTCATGAACGTAGGGTATAAGCAGGCATAAAGAATATTCAAACTGCAAAGTAATCAGTATCGAAAGGTATGGGCTGTGATGTTAAATATTGTTAATACTGCCTTCACGTGGAACATTGATACTGTTAAAGGCTTTTGGAATATATGTTCGCACAAGGAAGGTTACAACTGTTCGAGTGAAGAAGGTTTGTACTGTTAGGATTATCCGAGAAAGGGTTTCTACTGTTTGTTTCGTCCGAGAAGATTTTACAACTGCTAATGGTATCCGATAAAAAGTTACAGCTACTAGTATTATCAGATATTGGGTACTACATGTTTTTGGTTCTCGGATGTGAAGAAGATATTGGGATAAAACATATTTTTGTTCTCGGTGACCAGGAGATCTCGGACAGATGAGTGACACACACAGGAAGTTTTTGGATTTGGTTTAAATGTTTTTAAATGTTTAAAGGCTAATATTTTTGGATTTATTGCAAAAATTGGTTACGGAGTTTATTTGGTATCTCTTATTTGAGATTGAAGTAAGTTTTACGAAGGAGTTTACTTATTTTATCTTGAAATCGGGGTTGGGTGGTTGCATGATTTCAATGATAACTTGTTTGGTTATATACGGTTTAATAGACGAATGACTGATAAAACTATTATTTTTACCTGATGTAAGGAGAATACATTGATAGTACTCAAAGGTATTATACTATCACTTGGCTCAGTGACTCATGTAATAAGGCATGCGGATTATCAAGAGATTGCGATCACTTATTTTTTTGTCTTGGTATGAGTTCGAACGTCCCTGGATAGTGCAAGAATAAGACACAAGTTTAGAGAGATTCCTACTTCTCATCAAATTCGTTATACTCGGATTTCTTCATCATGATCCAAATTCATAGAGCCTACAGAAATTGAAGATTCAAGAAATGTTTAACATATGGGTTTTCAGGGGAAGCATATAGTTTAAAATGTTTTAACATTTTACATGCTACATTGAGGAAAGGAGTTTTTAGCTACTAACTAGCTTTTGTTACTACTGCTCAAGTTCATTTTTCTTAAGGTGCATCATAGAGGGCAATTTGAGACATTGGAAAGCTTGGATTAGAAATGTGATATATGTTGTGTTGTAAAGATCAAAGTTGCATATCTTCACAGTCCCCTATTGGTTTATGACAAAAAGGGAAGATGTTACAAAGATGATATTATTTGCAACTTATTATGTGTGGTGGCACGACATGGCAAGGAAATCTTAACTTTAAGGGAAGATCTAAGTAAGGGAAAGAATTTATTGTTTGTTTTGTCATCATCAAAATAGGGAAGAAGATTGTTATGGGAATTATTGATTGATAGAACAAAAAGAAACAATATATGAAATAAAAGGAAACAAGACAAGGAGGAAGAATTCTTGGTCAATGTGCTTTAATGAGTCAAAGATGAAGAATTCTTGGTCAACTTGCTTTAATGAGTCAAAGATAAGGAATTCTTGGTCAACGTGCTTTAATGAGTCAAAGATAGTTATTAGGAAAGAAGAAAGTTTCATAATACAATTAGAATTCCTTTATGAATGTTTTAATTAGTTTCCTTGTAAGTCTTATGGACTCTCTATATAAAGAGATCCATAGACATTGTTTAGAGTGTGCACAAGAGAAAGATGTAAACACTAAAAGGTGTGTGTGTGTCTAGGCATCATCCCTAATAAAGGTGCCTAGGGTTTAGAGTTAGTTTTGTAGTTGTACAACAAGAAGTAGATGCTAGCATAAGTGGTGTAGCCTCAAGAATCTTATGATTCCTGTTACAGTTTGTTGATGTAACCGTATTATCTTTATCAAATTATATTGGGGCGGAAATTTTTGCTAAACCTTGTTTGAAATAACTTATTGTTCTTTTTTCTTCCGCTGCATATATAAGTTATCTGTAAAACATATCCTAGATGGGTTAAACGATCTTCTCACCAGGGCACGTTGGTTAGAGGTGTATGGTGTGAGGCGTTTATAAAGGTTGAGGATGTTGAGGTCGGGGGTTCGAGCCTTGCTCACCCCCGATTTCCATCTTCCCTTTTTTTTATTTTTGAAAACTTATAAAAACAAAGTTGTAGACAAGCTAAAAACTAACACTTTTTATAAAAACACTTATATCTGAAAAGCCACTAATAAGCTAGAAATTGCTTAAAGACATGACAGAAACACTTAACTATGTTTTTGGTGCTTTCTTAAACTTAATAAGCTCAAATACTAAGATAAGCTAAAAACAGACCAAATAAGCTACAAGCTACTTAATAACTAGTCTAATAAGCTAAACTAAGCTAGAAATGAGCTCAAAGAACAGGCAATAAGCTAGAAAATCAAATTAAGCTCTTAAAGGAAACTTCAAACCAAACAGCCCCTGAAGGAACTTTTAAGCTTATTTTTCTATAAGCTCTTAGATCCTTATGCAATTTTAGCTTATGTAAGCTTAAACTACAACTAAAAAGCTCTCTAAAACATCTTTCAGAAACTATTTTGAAATTCAATTGCTTATTGAAAAAGCTGAATGAAAAAGGTGTGCAGACAGAATTAAGTATTTTTTGGTTTTTTTTGAAAATTTTATGAAAAGACAAATGACAACTTTTTAGCTTAAAAATAGATAAGCAAATAAACTTTTTAAAACAAAATAAGACCTAAACTATCTAGATTGACCTATCAACTAGAAGTGCTATGAAAATCAAATGCTAAAAATTACTTTTACTTAATGAAAACTAAGATTGAATCTGGTTGTTTTTGCTTTAAAACTGCTGATGCAATTGGCATGCATATGAACAAAATTCTATAAATGCAGATTTAAGAACCTGAATTCTACTCTATTTTAATACTAGGCTAAATGCAAATTAAGCAAAGACAAAAGCTAAAACTGAATAAAACTAATACTGCAAAAGCTAATTAACAGATTTGAGCTTTTAATGAACTAACTTATGAAAAACTAAATGACCTATACATTTTATAAAATTAGCTTAAACAAACTTGAATGAGTTATCAAAAACATTAATCAAAGTCCAATTGGCCTCTAGCAGTATTAACTTGTGGTTAATACTGCTATGCCAAACACCCCTTTAAGAATTACAATTTCCAACTAAGCTTATGAACTAGAGATTTAATGAACAAAAGTTCAATACCAGATAACAAACAGCTAAAAACAAACCTTATGAGCTTATACTAACAATCAAATAAGCTAGAATCTAATAGCTACTCATTATGCTAAATATTTTTGGGTTTTGACAGATTTATGAATCAAAACTAAGAAAACTAAGATCTACACTACAAATGCTGAAAACAGATGATCAAACATGTTCAATAAGCATAATAAGACACAATTTAGCACAAATAAGCTAGCAAATAAGCAAATTAAGCAATTCTAAACTAAGAAATTAAAGACAGTAAAGGAACTTGAAAACTTACAAAGGCCTTAGCTAAACAAAGGCTTAATATGCTCAAGTGAGCTGTCTACAAGCAAAACTTGGAACATTTTGATTTGAAACAGAATTTTCCCTTTGAAAAATTTCCTGTTTAAGTTGAGTGTCAACTTCTAAATAGATGCAATGTTTTTCAAGAATGGTAAAACTTTTGAACAGTTTATCGTAAGTTTCTTTTTCAACGAAATCTGTTTGAAGCCCAGTCTTAAGTTTGAGACACTTTTAACATTCACGCACATTCACAGAATCATTATCCACAGAAGAATTCGCAATTAAGTTCACAATATTTTTGCTCATCACTTGTTCTAAGAGTCGTTCATTTTCGTTCAAAACTTGATTCATCTTAACTTCAAATGTTTTTGACTCAATATGATGTTGTTCCACAGCCTGTTCCATTTGATAGAAGACATTTTGGACTTTAGTGATAGCAGTGGGTGTGGTCCTTTCTTTGACTACCACATCAAAGTTAGCAAGATGATGTTTAAGTTTCTTCAAACTCGTGTTAACCATGCTGACTTTAGGAAGTTCTTTTGGAACCTCAACATTGGTGTCTAATAGAAAGTGGGGTTCTAAAGCATTCAAGAAATTCTGAGGCCAAAAGGCTTGGTCAGGCAGTTAATCCAGTTTTGTGAACAAAATCATGTTATAAAATCTTATAAAGTTGGTTAAGAGCAAAAGCAAATTAAAAATCCCCCCCCCCTATTGGGTGGTATCAACTTGCTTTTCTTTTCTAACATCATATTATCCTTAGTTTTAAAAGCATTTTTGGAACACTCTCTTCACAAGTGTTAAGTTCTCTTCTGAGTCAGGAATCACAATATGATTAGTTTGAACAATAATATAACCAACATATAGCTTAAGTATTCGACTGCTGAGCATTCTGCAATAAATAGGGATTTTGAAAACCTTATAGCTTGTTTAGTGGTATTATCATAGAAAAATTTAGGTTTCATCAACATTTGAACAGTTTGCTTAAAATACTGATAGGGAAAATCTTTGGTTAAGTTGGCACTTGTTTGGACATGTGCCTTCCTTTTTGCAGTTGTAAGCAAATAACATTCATCTATTTCCAGAATTGCTGTCCACTTGTCCTCTGGATGTAAGTCCTTGAAGTACCCGCAGCCAAAATAAGTTGTCTCCCCTTAATTGGTTGTAGGTGTAACTCTTCCATTTATTGATGGTAGCTTGATGCCTAGGTTAGACCAGTTTCTCAGCTGAAATTGGTAGTGATACGGGAGGTAACAACTGCAGTAAAAAAACGACATCATGTGATTGATAGGCATCAATGGGAATCATTACCTTTCTGGAACACTAGAACAATTAGACATAGTCTTGTTGGGAAAATTCAGATTGTTTGTTAATTTGGGGAGGATATTCCAATTGAGGGATGGATGATGATGGAGAATAAATGTTGTGGTGAATTGATGATTGAAAGTCATTGGATGATAAAGATACGAAAGAGGTGTTGATGATTGATGAGTTTAGTATAGTTTGAGACTGATAAGGTGAAACCAATACAGTAAGAAGATGGAATATGATGAAGCAGGTGGTTGAAGTTATGTTTTGTTAAGAGTGGTTGATTAGTTTTGCTAAAGGTGACAGTGTATATTTGGTGAGTTGCAACAAATCAAGAGGATCAGAGTTACGTTCCAACGCATCAAACGAACTCATTTGCATGACGTTCATAACGTTTGTTCCAATAAGCATGAAGCTTTGATCTAACATTGGAGTAATGCAAGCTTGACACCAAACTTAACATCAGTGACGAATTTGCTCCATTCATCAGGAAGTGTGTTCAGAAACTTGGTATTAACTTGAAATTGCTCCAGTGGCATCTTATAGATGTTCATATCATTGAGTAGCAATGTGAATCTCAAGTAGTACTCGTGTAACGACTCCCTTTCTTGGTAAGTGAACTTAATCAAATTCATCGTATAACTTACACCTCGTTTCTTGCTTTATTAAGACGTTCCTTGCATGAGCAGTTTAATCTTCTCCCAAAGATCCTTGGCTACACGATGTTGACTCACAAGAGCATAAATTTCTGTTGGAAGGCCTGGAGAATGATATTAATTACTTTGATGTCACAGTCAGCTTCTGATGCTTCTTCCAGGGGTGGGCTCAGTATATTCCTTAAGTCTTGTTACACCATCCACTGTGATTGATGGCCAGACGAGTGGACCTTTCTCAACGGAAGCAAGGATCATTCTACCATGTGGTATATTCATCATATAAAGTTCCATTCTGCTTTTCCATGAATCATAATAAATGTTTTTCAAGAATCGTGTATTATTGTCACCACCCGATAGAAGTGATTTTATTAGCAAGATTCATCATTGCTAACGAGGTAATCAAAAAGATTACTAATTGATCGATCAGTGGTAGAAATAAATTGTGTTTGATTATGTGGTTGTCGAGTCTTGAAGTAATTCTTGAAACTACACGGGATTTTACAATTCTCGACAAAACCAGGAAAACAAGTTAATGTTTCACGGGATTTTACAAGTCAAAGAAATAACCGTATAATTTAGAAATTTGAGTTGATAGGTTTTAATTGGAAAGTGACTAGTTCGGTTCTCAAACAACTTGATTGGTTCGGTTGTCAAAGAAGTTAGTTTAGTTCGATTCCAATGAACAAAACTAGTTCGGTTCTCTCCTTCAGTTAACTAGTTCGGTTCCAATTAACTAAACTAGTTCGGTTAACTCGTTCAGTTAACTAGTTCGGTTAACTAGTTCGGTGCCAATTAACTAAACTAGTTCGGTTCACTCATTCGGTTAACTAGTTCGGTTAACTAGTTCGGTGCCAATTAACTAAACTAGTTCGGTTCACTCGTTCGGTTAACTAGTTCGGTTAACTAGTTCGGTGCCAATTAACTAAACTAGTTCGATTCACTCATTCGTAACTAGTTCGGTTTAACTAGTTTCGGTATGCTAGTTCGATTGTTCAAAGGAGTAAACTAGTTCGTTCACACTAAAATCAACTAGTTCGGTTCCAACTAATAACAACTCGTTCGGTTCCAACTGAAGAAACTAGTTCGGTTCCAACTGAAGAAAACTAGTTCGGTTCCAACTGAAGAAAACTAGTTCGATTCAAACTAAAATCAACTAGTTCGGTTCCAACTAATAACAACTCGTTCGGTTCCAACTAAAATTCAACTCGTTCGGATTAACAAGTACGATACTAAGTTCGGATATAACTATGGACGAAACCAAAAATTTTTCAAACTCAAAAAGGACACATTTACAATTGGTTTTTTTGCAAAAATCTTGTACAACTAGTGTTACTAACCCTATAGGAACAAGAAAATTGATAACTTTAAGGTTTTTAAGCCGGAAATTTTTAAATCAAGATTTTGTTCTTTGTAAAGGTTTTAAACACAAATCAAAAGACAATCACAAAAACTAAACACACCACTCCATGGTTCTTTGAACCAAATGAAGAATACAGTACATATATGAATAAATAATTAAGAATAGAGATGAAGAAGATTGAGTGGAAGGAAGGTTTTGTTTCTAGAGTGAGAAAGTAAGAAAATATGAAATGCATATATGAAAAGTGAAATACAAAAACCAACCAACTACCTCTCTAAGGCATGGAGAGGTGTATATATCCTATGATGACCGGCCATGGGCCTTAACGGGCTTTCCATGGGCCTTGGGCCAGACTAGCTTACTAGACTAATCATATAACAAACTACGGGCTAAGACTATTACAACTTGGAAGTGGCCGATACTTTTCTTGTTTCCAACATAAACCATCACCCTAAGACTTTTGCCAACAATTAGATTTTCCAACAATTAATATACTTTTGCCAACAATTAGATTTTCCCTGTTAAGGTGAGTTCATAGCCTCGCATTTCAATCTTTTGAATGTTTTATAAACCCGCGGGGG
Source organism: Tanacetum coccineum (assembly GCA_026074375.1). Taxonomy (NCBI): domain Eukaryota; kingdom Viridiplantae; phylum Streptophyta; class Magnoliopsida; order Asterales; family Asteraceae; genus Tanacetum; species Tanacetum coccineum. The sequence goes on along the minus strand of BQNB010000675.1, from coordinate 127,021 downwards.
GATACATGCTCAATTGTTTTTAATATACACAAGTACTTTAAACCGATATTCTGAGTTCATAGCCTCGCATTTCAATCTTTTGAATGTTTTATAAACCCGCGAGGGGGATACATGCTAAATTTTTTTTAATATACACAAGTACTTAAAACCGATATTGTGAGTTCATAGCCTCATATTTCAATCTTTTGAATGTTTTATAAACCCGAGAGGGGGATACATGCTCAATTGTTTTTAATATACACAAGTACTTAAAACTAATATTGTGAGTTCATTGCCTCGCATTTCAATCTTTTGAATGTTTTATAAACCCGCGAGGGGGATACATACTTAATTGTTTTTAATATACACAACTACTTAAAACCGATATTATGAGTTCGTAGCCCCGCTTTTAAATCTTTTGAATACTTTATAAACCCGCGAGGGGGATACATGCGATAAACCATGAATGCAAGTGTTTTTCCAACTGTATGCTATCCAGATATATTATTGCCTAAGTACCTTCCAGTGCCACTATTTCCATATCATGAATCATTAATTACTTGCATTGCGAGTGAACGCGAAATTGTGGGATAATCATCGGGGTGTGACGACTCTGTTGATGCGTACCAACTTTCTTTGAGTACAAAATCACGATATTATGATTATAATGGGTAACTTTGGCAAGTTACCTTTCCACGAGGACATTTGTTCCTCAACCAATGTCACTACGGTGATTTCCATGTTAACATATTGATATCATGAGCTTAGGGCAATAACATTGTTTTCTATAATAATTGCACACATTGCAATTATTACACTTATGGGTGTATAACAACGTAACCCACTATTAAAATGACTTGTATTCAAACTGTTTATCATAAAACTATGAATATCACTCAACCTTTGTGTTGACTTTTTAGCATGTTTATCTCAGGTAATTGAGCACCTTTTCGGCACGGAGTGGCACGGACTTGAAGATGGCTAAACTGTTATCATTAAAACTTTATGGTTTCATGTAGATTTTGGGACCTCTCTTTTGTAAAACTCTGATGAATAAATGAATGATAACTAAATTTTCCAATACGTCTCTTTTTATGAGTCATTTTCTATGATTATGACTGTTGTACTATGAAATAATTCCCCAGATTAGCTTCCGCTGCTATATGTCAAAAATGAGGGTGTTACAGATTGGTATCAAGAGCCACGGTTATAGAGAACAAAATGGGAAAAAAAGGGGGGGGGGGGGGGGGGGGGGGGGGGGGGGGGGGGGGGGGGGGGGGGGGGGGGCAAACAAGGTTAAAACCTTAACTATAACTACTTTTCTTTTTCCATCCAAGAAAGTCCTCCGTGCCACTACATCTCCCGAATAGTATGTAAAGATACATAACTATATAACTATTATATAAATAACTTATGTGGGTTGTTAATAGAGTTATGTCTTCCCCTAACCATCCTACTTCCGATATTGAGGATGCTTTTTCCACTAACTTTCCGGACTATACTCCGACTTCACCAAACTATTTCCCAATCTCACCGGGAAACATCTCTCCTGATCCTTCAGATAATTTATCTAAGTATCTTTTGGCCTCGTTAGCCATCTCACCTTTTCACGATGATCCATATATGTAAGCATATAATGCTGCTGCTAATGAACCACCTATCCCACCACAAGCTCCTATTGATCCACCGCCTGTTTTGCCTCCATCTCTAGTATTACCACTATCACCAATGTTTGATTCCTAATATTTCTTTCCTCCTGAAGAGATTCCACCACCTAAAGACACTGAGACTCCTATTGAATCACCCATTCCATATATCTCCATCTTCATTAGGAGGATCTTCATCACCAGTTTAGGTCATACACACTACACCTTATTACCCCTTTGATGAGTCTATCTTTCAGAGATTAGATAACTCATTTGGATTCATACCACGACCACTAGGAAGTGAACCATCCCTGAGAATCTAATGAGTTCAATCTTGTTTAAATTGTTCATCTCTGAAATCTTAGATCTAAATGGAATACCAAGGGTTTGGTAGTACTTTGTTAGAACTTGTATCAATTAAGTATCTATTGTCAAATGATTCAAATACACTATGTATGAAAATTTGACATGAAATGTATATCACTCTTTATTGCTGTGTGTCTTATGTTGATAGAAATGCCTCCCAAAGGACATCAACATCTGAAGCACCACCAGAACTCAAGGTGCCATCAGGAAACTAGTTGCTGACAGTGTTACCACAGCTCTAGAAGCACAAGCCCCTAACATGGCAAATACTGATAATACCACCAGACCAAGAGAAGCTCCTATAGCAAGAAAGTGTAGCTAAAAAGAGTTCATTGAGCTGCCAACCATCAATTTTAAAGGTACAAAGGATCCTGTTTGGACTTATCCGCTGGTTTGAGCGAACTGAATCAGTGTTTTCCTGTAGCAACTGTACCGAAGACTGCAAGGTAAAGTTTGCTACTGGTACTTTAACTGAAGAAGCTCTATACTGGTGGAATTCTTTTGCCCAACCTATTGGGATAGAAGAAGCTTCAAATTATCCTGTGTTGAATTCAAGAAAAGCTTTTGATAAAAGAAGTATTATCCCCGAACTAGGTCCAAAATGGAAGATAAATTTTACATCTGACTGTGAAGGGGAAAGATCATAAAGACATATGTGGAAATATTCTAGGAATAGGCAACCTTGTGTCCCCACCTATGTGCCAACACCAAGAAACACATGAAGCTTTCATCGGAGGATTACCCAGAAGTATTGAAGGAAATGTTACCGCTTCAAAGCCTCAAACTTTGGAGGAAGCCATTAACATAACCCAGAGGTTAATGGATCAAGTAACAAGGCACAATTCTGTGTAGGGAACCAATGATCACAAACAAAAGTTTGATGATAGAAGAACCTTCAACAACAACAACTACCAAAACGACCGTAACAACAACAATGACAACCACAACAATGATCACCACCAACAACATAATAGAAGGCAGGAAACCTTTAGGGCCTATGCTGCTACCCCAACTAAAAACCATGGGTATGTTGGACCCTATCCTTTGGTAAGAGATGCACTCTACATCACACAGGACCTTGTACTGTCAGATGTCAGACTTGTAACAAAGTGGGCTATCAGACCAGGAACTGCAGAAACAAAGGACCCTCGGACTACTAGATTAGATTCTAGTTATAGTTTTTGTTAGAACCTAACCATGGGATGTGTGGTATAAATAAAAACACTTGTCAAATTTTAACTATGTAAAGTATGAAGGCAAGTTGTTCATGATATAATACAATTATAATCCTGTTATACCTCGCTATTTCATAATACTGTTATTCAAGGTGAAACTATGTTCTTGTTAAACCAACCTTTCAAAATTGATCTTATGCCGATTAAACTAGGTAGTTTTGACGTTGTCATCGGTATGGATTGGTTATCCAAGTATCATGCTAGAATCATCTGTGACGAGAAAGCCATCCACATCCCCAATCGATGTAAAAACTTATAATCTATCCGAGTGATCGAAGTAAAACTCGACTAAGCCTCATATCCTGTATAAAAACCAAAAGGTATATATCCAAGGGATGGTCAAGTTTTCATACTCAAGTAATGGAGAAGAAATCTGATGAAAAACGACTGGAAGACATACCAGTAGTCAGGAATTTTTTCCTAAAAATCTACCTGGCCTTCCTCTCGTTCGCCAAGTAGAATTTCAAATCAATTTAATTCCAGGAACAGCACTTGTAGCCCGATCACCCTATAGATTAGCTCCTTCAGAAATGCAGGAACTATCTAATCAACTTCAAGAGTTATCAGATCGAGGTTTTATACGACCAAGTACTTCACCCTGGGGAGCTCCTGTCTTATTTGTTAAAAAGAAAGACGGATCTTTCAGGATGTGTATCGATTATCGGGAGTTGAATAAACTTACTGTAAAGAATCGTTACCCATTACCCAGGATTGATGACTTATTTGACCAACTTCAAGGTTCGAGTGTCTACTCGAAGATTGACTTAAGATCAGGCTATCATCAACTGAGAGTCAGGGATGAAGATATTCCCAAGACTGCTTTCAGAACAAGATACGGACATTATGAATTTCAAGTGATGCCATTTGGTTTAACTAACGCACCTGCTGTATTCATGGATCTCATGAATCGTGTGTGTAAACCATACTTGGACAAATTCGTAATAGTGTTCATCGATGATATTCTTATCTACTCTCGTAACAAAGAAGAACACGCAGATCATCTGGGAATAATTTTGGAATTACTCAGAAAGGAGGAATTGTATGCCAAATTCTCCAAGTGTAATTTCTGGATCAGTATCGTGCAATTTAATGTCTCATTATTCTTCTCATGATTTTGGAAAATCATACCTCCAAGGAAACATCTTCTACTTAACACCGTTTTGATATTATGTTTTATGCTCAAGTAGGATGATATATAATCATTTTATTGAAATGAGACGCTTCTTCATTTGAATAAGAAAATTATAAACCACCGAACTATAAATTTATAAATTTTTAGTTACAAGGATTAGGACGCCTCTGTTTGTAAATGACAAATTATAAATGAGTGAACTTAAGTGTATGGCATTCGTACAAACAATTCTCTTTCAATCCATTTGTACAAATAATTCTTTTTAGATTATTTAATCATTATCATTATTACCATCATACAATAAGTCTCTAGACTTCTTTTGATTTGTAAATTGTTCACTCGATTATTTACAAACATCACTCCATCATTCAACTAAATATCGGGACGAGATTTCTTTAAGGAAGGAAGACTATAACAACCCAAAATTTTCATCAATGTAAATATCCATCTATTAAATTAGATGTACTGTAATATCCATCTATTAAATTAGATGCACTGTAATATACCACCTTTTTACAGGGAAATGTTTTTGCTTTCTCTCATTATGCAACGTAACTTGCATATCTAAAGTAAACGAGCTCACGCAACCTCTACCAATTCATCTATATTCTATTGTTTTATATCAAGTAACATACTATATGTCAGTCTAATCTAATATCATTTTTTCCAAGTACATTATTCATTTAACATACTTTTCAAAACGTTATATCAATACAAGCATTAAACGTTAACGTTTACATCAAAACCCTAATTATATGTAATGTATACATATAAAATGATTGTGCAAGCCTTTAAAGCATGTGTATAAGTATCATAGCACCACATTTAAATATCTTTTCCCTCCTAAATCAAGTTACAACTTTCTAAAGCTCAATGTACAAGTCAATAATGCAAGAAATTTAGTCACTTTAAGCTCCTAAATCATGTTTAAACTTTACCACCACTTTAGCAAAAGGTACAAGCACTTAATGCATGACTTATAAACCCTAAATCTATACCCTAATTTGTCCTAAACCCCTAATTTAAAACCCTAAACCCTAAATGAAACCCTAAAACCCTAATTTCACTTTAAACCTAAAACTAAACCCTAAAACTTAAAACTAAGCAATAAACCTTAATCCTAAACCCTAAACCTTAATCCTAACACTAATCCTAAACCTTAAACTATCTTAAAACCTAACCCTAACTTGAATTCAAAACCTAAATCCTAAGCCGAACCCAAAACCAACCCGTCACCCTTTTTGTTTCATTTTTACCCATTTTTAAGCTATCAAGCACCTCCCTTGCATCACCATGACATCACCTAGCAGCCAACCTAGCACCTTACAAGCACCTTATTCACCTCTCTTGGCCACCAAGTTGAAAAATCACCTCCTTATCACTCCTATGTAGCTGAACCCCCTCCAACACCTTCCACCTTGCTTAGCTACATTTCTAGCTCACAACACTCACCTTATAGACTTCATTAGTCATCTATCTATAGCCCTTAACCCTTAGCTACTAAGAAAACTTGGGCACCAAGGTTTTTGAACCCTATTAATAGCCGAAACATGCACAACCATTCAAACACACCTCAAAAACTTATCACCACTTAAATGGAGTCTTAAATCAGAACCACGAAGATAGGTTTAGTTCCCTAAAGCTCATAATAGAAGCCAAAAATTAAGAAAAAGGATCCCTTGAAGTCGTTACTAGGCGTACGAACCCAAAAACCCCATTTCGACCCATTTTAGCTCAAGTAAGCTTAAAATCTTGTTCAATAAGCTTATAATCTGTATTAGAATGTTCATAATACTCTTAAGATCATATATGAACTCTTGCTTAAGCCTTGAATCCTCAAACCCATGTGTTTTTTATTAAAACCCTAAAAACGACATGTTTTGACTTTCTAGCTAACGAATCCTTTTTTAAACTTTTGATAATTTAGACATCTTATTTTATCTTAATTCTAAAAGAATAACCTTAAAATATCATTTGGAATCCTAAAATAAGCTTGCATGGCTTTTTGGACTTTTTTGCAAAAGTATTCCATGCTAGGGGTATATATCCGTAACTTTCTGAATTTATACTAAGGGGCTGAAAATGTAATTATTTCAAAGTTATAACTATAAGGACCTATCTTGCCAAGTTTCAAAGTTAAAGGTTTAAATTATATATACTTTATATATAAAGGACTAAACTTTGTAACAAGTTTAACCAGGGATATATATTGCCATTTGAAAACTTGAAAATATAAAATATAATATCATTATATAAAATATAAAAATTATGTATCTATTTTTTATTATTATAAAACCCAATTTTAATACACACACCGACACATAATCGTTATTAATCATCGATCAATCACGTTACTAGGAGCTTCTATATAAAGAGAGTTTCCAATTGGTAATAACGTTTTTGATGAGTTTGCTGGAATTTTACGATCTAAAAGTATGGTCCTGCTCCTCAAATGTTTACTACATGACCTCGAATTAATGACGGCCCGAACAGTTGTTACAATATTTCCAAAAATTAAAAAAGCAAAGAAATAAGTTAAACCTTTATTAGTTTTGAAACATACACCATCACACAAAGAACTTGACATATTACCCAGGTTTCGTGTGACGTAGCAGTTACTTTCACTTTGAATACTTTTGCATCAATCAGTTTCCCATGTTAAGGTGAGTTCATAAGCTCGCACTTTCAATCTTTTGAATGTTTTATAACCCGCGATGGGGAATATATGCTCAATGTTTTTATAATATACACAAGTATTTAAAACCGATATGTGAATTCATAGCCTCGCAATTCAAATCTTTTGAATGTATTTATAAACCCATGAGGGGGGCTACATGCTCAATATTTTAATATACACAAGTACTTAAAACCGATAAGTGAGTTCATATCCTCGCAATTTAATCTTTTTGATATGTGTTTATAACCTATAGGGGATACATGCTCAATTGTTTTTAATATACATAAGTACTTAAAACCAATATTGTGAGTTCATAGCCTCGCATTTCAATATTTTAAATGTTTTATAAACCCGCGAGGGGGATACATGCTCAATTGTTTTTAATATACACAAGTACTTAAAACCGATATTGTGAGTTCGTAGCCTCGCTTTTAAATCTTTTGAATAATTTATAAACACGCAAGGGGGATACATGCTTAAACCATGAATGCAAGTGTTTTTCCAACTGTATGCTATCCAGCCAGATATATTATTGCCTAAGTACCTTCCACTGCCAATATTTCTTAATCATGAACCATTAGTCACTTGCGAGTGAACGCGAATATTGTGGATAGATCTATCGGGGTGTGACGACTCCCGTTGGTGTGCCTATACTTTCTGGTACCAATAGCACTATATTTGATTATAATGGGTAACTTTGGCAAGTTACCTTTCCACGAGGACATTTGTTCCTCAACCAATGTCACTACGGTGATTTCCATGTTAACGTATTGATATCATGAGCTTAGGGCAATAACACTATTTTCTATAATAATTGTACTTATTGCAATTATTACACTTATGGGTGTATAACAAAGTAACCCACTGTTATGATGACTTATATTTAAACTGTTTATCATAAACCTATGAATATCACTCAACCTTTGTGTTGACTTTTTAGCATGTTTATCTCAGGTAACTGAGCACCTTTTCGGCATGGAGTGGCACGGACTTGAAGATGGCTAAAATGTTATCATTCAAATGTTATGTTTTCATGTAGATTTTGGGACCTCTCTTTTGTAAAACTCTGATGAATAAATGAATGATAACTAAATTTTCCAAAACGTCTCTTTTTATGAGTCGTTTTCTATGATTATGACTGTTGTACTATAAAATAATACCCCATATTAGCTTCCGCTGCTATATGTCAAAAATGGGGGTGTTACACCTATAGATCTTCATCCAGTTTATTCTTTTCAACCATAGGTGTGTCTACAAAATCACTGGATAGCAAACCATATTTTTAATGATTTCAGAAGCATATTTTGATTGGTTTAGAAGATACCTCTAGGACTTTGAGAAATTTGTAATCCTAAAAAGAATGACATCTGCCCCCATCATTGACATCTTAAACTTAGTGGTCATCTGATTAGCAAACTCATTACACAAAGCAGTATTAGTGGATGCAAATATTATATCGTCAACATAAATTTGTACCAGCAATAAGTCATTTCCTACTTTTCATGTGAAGAGTGTCGGATCAACTGCACCTTTGAAGAAATGTTGTGAAATGAGGAAACTTGACAGCATGTCGTACCATGCACGTGGTGCTTGTTTAAGACCGTAAAGGGCCTTTTTGACCTTATACACATGCGATTGGTTATCCTGATTAACAAATCCTTCTGGTTGAGAAACATAGACCTCTTGCTTGAGCTCGCCATTTAAGAATGTTGTTTTGACATCCATTTGGAAGATCATCATATTCTTGTTGGCGGCATTTGCTACGAGGATACAAATAGCCTCTATTCTTGCAACCGGTACAAATGATTCCTTGAAATTGATTCCTTCCTCTTGCATGAACCCCTGAGCAACTAATCTAGCCTTATTCTTTAGTACCCTGCCAAATTCATTTGTCTTGACCTTATAAATCCATTTAAGTTTGATCAACATGGCTTTATCTGGACACGGCACCAATTCCCAAACTTGTAGTCTTTCAAATTCATGAATTTCTCCTTGCATTGCATAGATCCATGATGGTTCATTCATTTCTTGTTTGAAGTTCTTTGGTTCCGCAGAAGTTAGGAAGGCATCAAAGTAACACCACATGGCATCAGTTTTGAGTTGCTTTCTGGTGGAGACTGAACGTGAAGGGTCACCGATCATGTTTGCTATTGGATGATCCTTAGTCCATCTACCAGTCGGTTCAAATAGAGTGTGGGATGCTCTCACATTAGATGATGATCCTTGAGAAGTCGAGTCTTCATGAAGAAATGTATGGAGAGGATCATCGTGAAATAGTGGTGTTTTAGGTGATTCTTCAACACCTTGAGAAATATTTAGAGAATGTTCTTGATCTTGTGTTGATTGGATACTTGATGAAGGTGCATCTTGGTCAATGGACGTAGACACAGGTGAATTGGCTATTTCAACAGCTCTTGGTGAAGCTGCTACTGGAACTGTAAAGACAACAATAGTTGGAGGAATGAAGTATTCATCAAACAAGGATTGGAACAAAGTATCCCAATCATCTCTTTTTTGTGGATTACAAGGTTGTTGAGGAATAATTTTTGGTACAAGTCCTTAACAAGATGTTGTAGGAGTTAAAACTTGAAGCCCGGGTCCTGAACCGAATTGTTTAGAAGCCATCGATGTCAGCTCATCGAACGTCACGTGAATTGTTTCTATAATTTTTTGGGTTCTCCTGTTATAGATTCTAAAAGCTTTCTTTGTTGGCGTGTATCTAACGAAAATACCAATATCGGCCTTTGCATTAAGTTTACCCAAGTCTTCACTGTCATTGGTTGGATAACATAGTGAACCAAAGACATGAAAGAATGATAAATCCGGCTTCTTGTCGTGCATCAGCTCATATGGTGTTTTTTGTATCAGAGATGAATCAGAGAACGGTTTTGGGTGTAACAAGCTATGTTGATTGCTTCAGCCCATAGAAACAGAGGAGCTTTTGAAAATATCAACATAGTGCGGGCAGCTTCCGCAAGAGTTTAGTTTCGTCTTTCGACAACGCCGTTCTGTTGAGGAGTATGAGCAACAAAAGTTTGATTCAAAATGCTGACATTTTCATAAAAATCATGAATAGTCTGATTAACAAATTCAGTTTCATTATCTGTTCGAACATTACGGACTGTGGCATTCAAACGAACTTGAATATTTTTGATGCACTTGATGATAGCGTCAGGAGCTTCATCCTTTGATCTCAGAAATTTAACCCAAGTAAATCGAGAGTAATCGTCAACAATTACCAAGATATACTTTTTCCCGTTAATTGCTCTCAATGCGCATCGGGCCACAAAGATCCATATGCAAAGGATATAGTTTCTCTTAGTTAGTGTCTTCAGCTTTGGGTTGATGAGAAGATTTCTTGCTTTTTCCTAATGCACACGCTGAACATAGATGATCTTTCTAAAATTTAATCTTTGGAATACCTCATGCAAGACCATCTTTGGCTAGCTTGTTAAGAGTAACGAAGTTGAGATGCGATAAATGACGGTGCTATAACCAGCTCTTAGTCTTTGAAGTTTTTTATAGAAGACATATCGAAGATGTCTTTAGCATGTCATCTAGAGAACTTTGTTGTACAAAATTGTGTCTACGGAGCCTGAAAAGTAGATCAACACCTTCTAAATTCTTAATAAAGCAAGTGTTTTTCCGAAATGCAACTTCAAGATCCGCGTTACAAAATTATCCAACGAAACAAGTTATGTCTAAGTCCTTCAACATAATACACCCTAGAGATAATTACATTCCCCTGCTGATAGTCACCATACCCCATTATCTTTGCAACTTGGTCATTTTTGAATCGAACAGTTCCCAGAAATTTACTAACAAAGTTCATGAGCTGAGAGCAGTTCCCTGTCATATGTTTAGAACATTCAGAGTCCAGATACCAGAGGACGATCTGGATAACCTATCATTGACAAGAGAGAAGATGGATGGAACAATTTGTAGCATTGGATCCCCACAAATGAGTAGAATCTGAGTTGTTAGCAATTTTAGATTCTACAATCTTAGCTTTTTTACTCGAACCTACTGATTTTATTTGTTTGGTTCTCCTACTATAGACTTTTATCTCTGGTTTTGATGTTTCAACTAACTTAGGAGTGGTTTTGATCGTGCCGGATTCACACCGTAAATATATATAATATATAATAAAATATAAAATATATAAAGAAGTGTAGAAACCAACAATCAATGATACCGAGAAGTAGTATAGAGCTTTCCCGGGTCGTAAATCCCCAACAAGTCTGGAATGGTAAATGATCACGATCGTAGATTGATAGTTTGAAGGAACGGAATTGGTTTGGGAAGTTGAAAATCAATTAGATTATTAACGGACTAAATATACGTTTATGAAAAACTAGAAATATGGAAATTAAACTAGAAAACGAAACCCGAATCCCGTACAAAACGGGGGCAAACCTAAATTCTTTAAAATAAACCCTACGGAAAATTTGTCTCTTCTAAACTACTATACGGGTCAAATAACGAAGATGAAAAAGACTTGGGACGATAAACGGAGTTCGTTTGACCCAACAACGAGTCTGAACAAATAACCGTACCCTGCCCGTTCTTTAAAAGATGAAAAGTTATAAAAATGACCCTACGAAAAATTTTATATTTTTCCTACAAACTAGGTGATAAAAGAAAATTTTCTAAAAAAGCAAAATATTTTTTTGACAATTTTTGTATTTATTATGAATTTAATAAACTTTTAACTAAATTAAATTATAAAAAATATTAAACTTTTACAAAAAATTCTGAAAAATTTACACAAAATACTAGACACTATAAGGTACCTACGAAAAATAACAAACACACACCAGCTTATACAATAAGCCCCGAAATAAGCTTACACAGCTTATGGGCTTATGAGGGAAAAACTAGCATAAAACCAAAGCCCCTTGAGTCTATAACGAAAAAGACCCAAGGGCGCAGTGGTTAAGTGTGTGTGGGATAAAGGGGATGTATTGCTTGGTCCCGGGTTCGAGTCTTGCTCACCCGGACCAAGTATCTTCCCCTTTTTTTAAAACTCTAGGGTAGAATTTGTAATAAACTAAACTAAAGGGTAGGCGGGCAAACTATATTAAATTTACACTATAGTTAAAACGTGTAACCCCGCACTATCAAAGATGTACAAAACCAACCCTACGACATGGCTTATTTTTCTAGCTTATTAAAAAGTGATTTTTAGCCAAAACTTAAAACTACAAACTTATAACCCAGCTTAATTTAAACAACATTACTAAAAGCACTTTCGCTTTTGACTAAGAATAGCTAGAAAATTTTTTTTTTTTTTTTTTTTTTTTTTTTTTTTTTTTTTTTTTTTTTTTTTTTTTTTTTTTTTTTTTTTTTTTAAATAAGCTTAAAGTTGACAGCAGCTAAAATGGCTTAAAAGCTAAAAAAGAGCTAAGTCTTTTAGACTTAGGGTCAAATTAAGCTAAGACAAGGAACTAGATAAGCTAAAAGGTCTAAACTAAGTTAAATGGGCTAAAAAGAAAAGGAAAAGCTAGGCTAAATAAGCTGTGGGAAGCTTATGGACAGAAAAGCTTAACCAAAGCTTAAGAGGTTAAAATGATAAACTTGGACTTTCAAATAAGCTAAAAAAAAGGAAATAAGCACACTAACTATCTAATCTTAACCTAAAAGCTACTTGGACACAATTTGAGCTTATGGGGTAAGCTCAATAAGCCAAAGTGAAAAATAAGCAATCCCTCAGCCTAAAGTGGTGCTAAAACAGCCAAGAGGCATGTTTGGGCTTAAAAATAAGCAACCAAATAAGCTCTTCAAGGGCTGAAACCTTGAGGACTTATACTAGGGCTTATAAGCTCTTAAAATAAGCCAAATACTTGGGCTTAAGTTGGCTTAAAGGCTGAGAACAATAAGCCTAAAGTTCCCCTTTTGCACCAGGGGAACTTTAAGGCAAAGTTCAAGGGCTTATTTGACAGCTTATTTTAAGCTGTCAAATAAGCTCTAAAAGCAAAAAGAAGCTTAAACAGATTGAGTACTCTATCTAAGGGGCTTGTGCACCAATTTTGAGCTTTTGAAAATTCATTTTACTTGCTTAATTTTGATTATGAAAAAGGGCTTTTGGTTTTTTACAAACTGTGACAAAAAAAAGCTTGGTAGTTTTGACTTATAAAGTCAAAAGAACAAAGGCTCTTGACAGCCTTTTTAGACACACAAAACACACCTTGTTTAATGCTTAAACCCAAACCACAAGTGCTTAATCAAATAAGCACTTGTGGGATTCTTAAAAACTTCACAGTTTCAAAAGAGGATTTAGAAAACCTTGGAAAACAATTTTCCAACTAAAAATGTTTTAAAAACAGCTTAAAAGTGACTTAAAACTTGATGAGCATTAGTTGACCAAGTGGAACCAAACCCATGCAAACCCTTTTTGCCGTTTTGGTCGTTGTGCCAAACAACCCTTTATTTCAAAACTGTCAACCAAGGTGGGATTAAATCATTTTTAGCTAAACTTAAAAACCTTTTATTCTATTCTACTTATTTTAACTATTTAAGCTATTGTAATACTAAATATACTAGCTTATTAAGAAAATAAGATAGTTTCTCTATAGCTTTTTACATATTATGACTGTTTTTGAGAAGTTAAGGCTTTTTTAACACAAAATTATGCAATAAAAAGTCACAACAGCCAAATGACAACTTAAACTAATGTGTACAAAGATTGAGAGCAAATAAGCTAAAGGTTTAAAGCTAAATTAAGCTAGAATCGAAATTTAGAAGATGACGACCTTGGAATTTTTGTTGTCTCAGAACAGGCCACTCTTTCTGAGTGAGTGGCCTATTAACCCTGTCTAATGGCCCTTGCCCTCTATTCCCTGAGCAATAAGCTAATAAGCTCTTGGGAGCTTTATTATTCAAATGGCTTCCATATTGCACTCAGAGGACATTATGAGCTTAATTCAAATTAAAACATTAATGAAAGGGCTTATAACAGTTTTGAGCTAAATTAGAGCTTATTGGCAAGAATAAGCTCTAATGAGCTTATTGAGAGTTATTGTGTATAAAATGACTTAAAATAAATTTTCATTAAACCTGAAAATTCCAATTGCTTAAGGACATTACACATAAAAAACTTTAATCAACAATAAAAAACTTAATAAAACTTGAATACAACTTGGAATGAAAACTGAATATTTGCCACAATGGCTTACAAGGCTATTTATAGCCGAAAACTATAACTAGGTCTTCTTTCTTCTTTCTCTTTGTTGTGCTTGTTTGTAGACACACAAACACAGGTGTGTTTGTTGTGTGAGAGGTTTAGAGCTCTAATCTTGGCCCTTCAATCTTTAAAATCAATCCTAGCCATCGAATTTGGTCTTGGGGGGTGTGGGATTGCCAAGTTGGCACCTTTGTGGCTGGGAAAGGTAGTGGGGGAGGGGTGAGATGAATATCCATGGCGATGGTGAAGATTCATGGGGTAAAAACGGGTGTAAACACCCGTGAGTGTTTTTGGGGGGAAAAAGAAAGCGGGAAAAGCTGTTTGAGGTATAACAGAGTGTGTGTTTCACCATTTGGCAAAAATGGTCCCTCTAGGTTTATTGTGTTATTGCACACATGGTCCTTGTGGTTAAATAACTTTTGGGGACTTGGCAAAACAAGTCCCCAAGAGTTATACAACTCTTTGCATCCATCGTCCCTTTGGTGTACAAGTTAGGGGGGTTGGCAGTTTTGCCCCCCCACTTGTTACTTTGAGTGAATTGCAAAATTAGCCCTTCTCTTTTCTTTTCCTCTTTTCTTCTTTATAAATAAGTTTAGGGTTTGGCAATTTCAGCCCCTAGACTTATATTTCTTTGACTTTGGCCCCGGGGTTGACTTGGGTTGACTTTGACTTTGACCAGTTGACTTTTCTCTTGGATTGACTTTCTGCTTCGATTTGGGCTTTGTCTTTACAGTCTTTTCCATTCCAGAGTCAGTTTTGTTGTTTGGCTTTGTTTTTTTCGTCCTTTTATTGGTTTTCCGTTCCTGCACATTACAATTAGCAAATCAAGAATTTATTTGACATTTTTAGTCCGTTTTTGGTTATTTTAGCTTGTTTTTAAAGGTAAAAGGTATGTGTATTTAAAGAATACCATAAATCCCATACTAAGGTTATTGCCGTGTCCTCACGCTTTGCTCATAAGTAAGCATTTACGAAAAATCTAAGAATCTCAATCCCCCTCGACTAATAATTTTGAAAAGTAGCAAAGTGTTCGTCAAGGGAAACTAAAGAATCAACAGCTTCGACAAGTCCCGTTTTCACCATTTTTTATTTGTACACTAACTATCCCTAATTTTTTTTATTTTTTTTTATTTTTTTTTCTTGTTCTTGACTTTCTGTTTGACTTCCTTTATTTTATCAACATTGGGATCATAGAATGAGAAACAACCATAGAATAATCTACGGATGTCCTGGCGGATAAATTCATCGTCCCCGATTTTTCACTAGATCCAAACCAAGTAATTAACAAGTCATTATTGTCTATACTTAAGTCTTTCATGCTATAGCACTCATACTTATGATTTGGGAACTTTTAACTCCCAACATGAATGTCTGGTTTTTAAATGTGTGTACTCATTTCACTCAACCATAGATCAAATTATTTCCATCGTCGTAATTCAAGAGGAATCATGATCTCTAAGCAACAACTTATTAGGGGACCTTGTAACTGATTGTAAAGAACGAGATTTTAACTGTAGAACTTTTGCAACATCTTCATCATTATACTATATGTTCTTAAGTTAGGAATGCGTTGCTTAGTTTGAAACACCTACCCAGCCTCGCTCCCTAGTAGGATATCACAACCAAACGACGATGGTTCTTAGTTTGAAAAAAACCCACCCGTTGCTAGGTAGTGGAAATCTCGAAAAACCCTTCTTCCTAATATGGCTAAGGATAAGTGTCTTAGTTTGAACCCTCACCTAGACCTCGCTTCCTGGTGAGATATCACAACACACCAAATCCCTAGAAGTAAAGATGTCTTAGTTTGAACCCCCACCTCGTGGTTAGCGGAGTGGGATATCACGACACATCTTTTACTTGTTCCATATAATCAAATGTATGCTTCATTGGCATAATTTCAATATTCATGCATTTTTGCATTCATACTTCTTTCATGCTTCTTTGGCATTTTAACTTTCGAATTTATTAAGAACAGAAAAATCTCGTTTTAAAGAATCAAGTTACAAATTTGAAGCTTTTTTCTAAAAACATCGATTGACTTAGTTGAAATGAATTGAGCACGTATGATTAGGTGAATTAGAAGCTAATGGGAGAAAAAGCCACAAGTTACTCATATAAGTTTTAAAAGAATCTTGCTCAGCACATAAACTTATATTAACCTCTATCACTTCTTGTTCTTCACCTTATTAAAATTCGAAGCAATCGAATTCGTGAAAGCTTAGCCTACAAACGGTAAGTTGAGGAACTAGCTAGGGCTCAACACGCCCGATCGAGTCAAAAATTATTCTCATTCTACCCATTAGGAAAGTCAAAACTGTGACAAAACACTTATTTTATTTTTGAAAATTTTTAAATTTTTTCATTTTTTTGGTATTTTTGCAAAAATTTGGTGGTAAAACGGGATTATGTGATAACAACGACTGCAGGCAAAAATCAAATCGAAGATTCCCCCCCCCCCCCATACTAGAACTAAACATCGTCCTCGATGTTTCAAAGGGGTTCCTACGTAAATCTAAGGCCGTTTATGAAGTGTGCCAAAAGATAAAACGTTAGTCGATTAGATTTGGATACTGAATTCCCAAATGAAGCTTGAGGATGTGAAGCTTCGAGTTAAAAATGACTGAATCGAGAGCTTCATAATCCGGGAATACATTGGACATACAATACAAGCACACAAAAATTTTTGGGACAGAACACGGGTAATGGAAAATATAAACCTTCTCACACAAAAACACTTATTTATTACATACTACGGATAAGCATGGGGTGCCTCCCACGAAGCGCTTGTTTAGGGTCCCGACGCTTGACCCGTCCCCCGAATTTATTGGTCCATGGGGAACGTTTGGAGATCCGGGACAACCTCGTTGGTACGTCCCTCCAAGTAATGTTTGATACGAGACCATTCACTTTAAGTTGGGCCGGAGTTTTGAGACTTGCTCGACCGGCGCCTAAGGAAAAAACTTGGACAACGGTGATGGTCCAGACCAACGGGATTTCAATTTGCCCGAGAAAATGCTTCAGTCTTGATTGAAGAGGAGGACACGATCACCAACGTTGAAACGCGTTTTTGATCTCTAGATCGTGGATCACTCTTGGTTTTCTCTTATAGATCCAAAGAGTTCTCGTAGGCCTGATCACGAAGTTCATTTAGTTCTTTCAGTTGAACTTTCTGTGATCACCCGCAGGTTTGAACTTCAAAAATTTGTTATTGCTTGAGGGCCACAGTAGGCCTTTGTGCTTCTTGCTTGATCGGTTGATGAAATCGCCTTCCATTCCAAGCTTATCGGAGTGCATACGATGGGAGTTTTGTAAGCTGTGCCGCGATGGACCCATAAAGGATTCAATCTAATTTTGTCCGACCAGGAGCAACGATTTTCTCCCACGGTTCTCTCAAGAATAGAGGCTTTAAACCTCGATTTGACACCTCAAACTTGCCCACTTGTTTGTGGGGTGTTACGCGGTGTGGAGAGAGGTGAGTGAATCATACTTAAGCATGACGTTGTAAATTGGTCGTTGCAAAGTGAGTTCCGCGATCAATTATGATAGCTCGGGGTGCACAAATCGATGAGATGTGAGTTTTCATAATTTTTACAAATCAAATCGGGGCATCATTGGTGGAGGAGCGCTTTGCTTCAAACATTTTGACAAAATAGTCAAACAAGCCACGAGTATGTATTTGTTCCCTCTTGAAGACGGGAACGGCCCCATAAAATCAATGCCCCAGATGTCAAAGATTTCGCAAACTTGGATGGAGTTTTGTGGCATCTTTCATCACGTTGCGTAATTTTTCCGGACGTTGGACAAATGTCACAACGGGTGACAAAAGTCATGGGAATTACTTGTAGATGGTGGGCCAATAGAATCCTGAATCGAAGATTTTTCTTGCTGTGTAATTGGCACCATAGTGTCCCCCAGTAGGTCCACTGTGGCAAGCTTTGAGAATGTCTAAAGCTTCTTGCCCCGAAACACAACGTCTTATCACCTGATCAGCACAGATCTTAAACAGGAACAGGGATCATCCCAGAATTAATGCTTGACATCCTAGAAGATTTTATTTTTTGTTGGGATGTTCATTCCCTGATAACATATTTCCCCGCATGGTAATTTGCAAAAATCTGAAAACCATGTGGATACTTTGATCTTGAAGGCAATAGAACCTATAGAGTTTCGAGAGGAATGCTTCATTGATTTCTTTGTTATCGAGTTTGTCTTGATGACGGATTTCGAGTCTGGACAGATGTTCGGCGCGAGATTCTCTGCTCTTTTTTGTCCGAATTTCAATGTCAATTTCTTGGAGCTTTATAGATCCAACCGCATGGTCTTGCCTTAGCATCCTTTTGTCATAACGAGTACTGTTGGCAGATATGGTCAGTATACACTATGCTTTTGGACATAACAAGATATGAACGAAACTTCTCAAAGGCATACACCACAGCAAGTAACTCCTTTTCAAGTAGTAGTGTAGTGGAGTTTTGAGCCTGTTCTTAGTCTTGCTTAGCATAGTGTATGGTTGAAATATGCTTGTTTTTTCTGTGCCGAGGGCTTGCCCAATTGCGAAGTCGCTTTGCATCGCACATTAGTTCAAAAAGTCAAGCTTCCCATTCGGGGAGAAATTAAGCATCGGATGCCTTCAGTCAGATTTTTTTGTGTGTATTAAAGGAATCGATACACTCTTCAGAAAAGGAAAAAGGAGTCTCTTTTTCAAGCAAGGAGTCATTGACGGGCAATTTTGGAAAATTCATGAATGTATCGTCGGTAAAAACCGCTTGCCCAAGGAAACTACGGAACCTTTGACGGTAGTGGAAGATGGAGTTTAGCTATTACTTCGACTTTAGCTCTATCAACATCAAGTCCAAGACTTAGAAATTTTATGTCCGAGAAACAATGCTTTACTTACAATAAATATGGCTCTTTTCACAGTTAGAGTGACAATTGGTGTCTTTCACACCGCTTCAACTTCTTTTCAAATGGGTTAGGCACGTGGGAGAAAGAGTCCCCAAGACGAAAAGTCATCCATGAATACTTCCATCGTTTTCTCAATCATGTCGTGGGAAGATTGCCACATACTCTTTTGGAATGTGCCAGGGCATTGCATAGCCCAAAAGGATGCGACGATAAGCAAAAGTTCCGTTATGGGCATGTGAATGTGTCTTTTCTTGATCTTTTCGGTTCCAATTGGGATCTGAAAGTAACGAGAGCCATCGAGGATCTTTGTATTCGTTTCCTGCTAACGTCTTTCGAGCATTTGCGTCCATAAAAGGTAATGGAAAAGTGGTTTTTCGGGTGGCTTCATTATAAGTTTTCGGTAATCAAATACCATAATCGCCATCCATGACTAATCGAGTGGAATTAGCTCATTTTTCTGTATTTTTGATGACAGTCAATACCTCCTTTTTTAGGTACACAGTGTACGGGCTTCACCCAGGGCTGTCAGAGATGGGTAAATCAATCCAGAGTCAAGAAACACAGAGTTTTTCAACCTCCTTTTTGATAACATCGTGTGATTTTTGGGTTTCCTTCTTGGACTTTGCACAGCATGTTCATAGCCTCTTCCATTAGATTTTGTGGTACAAAATTCTGGGGCTACACCCATTTATATCGGAGGAGTTTCCAAGCGATGGCTCGGAGTGGGACTTAAGGAACTTTTGAGAAGTCTGCCTTTTCCTCATTTTTAAGTCTTTAGCAATGATGACAGGCAACTTATTGTCGCCTTCTAAAAATGCGTATTCAAGATGGGGTGGCAGTTCCTTGAGTTCAACCTCGGGAGGTTCATTAATGGAAGGTTCAACGGTTTTAGCTTCACAGAGTTTGAGTTCTTTCCTAACTTCAGGCATATATTGTTCAAATTTGGGATGGGGGGGTGGTGGTTCACTGTTCTAATTTGCTTCTAGAATCAGGATGTCCCCTCAGGATCTGATAGGGGGGTTGGAGTCAACTTCAGATGAAGTTGGATCATCTTCTAGAGCAAGAAACGAATCTGCTTCTTCAAATAAAAGAAAGCACTGTCCCGAAAGGAGTGAGAGTTGGAGATGCAGTAGAGACAATTGGCTCTGATATGGAGTGGGCTTGCCAACTCGCGATCAGTTGAAACTCCTAGGACTTTGTGAATACTCATCAAAAGCATATCGATGACGTCGTTTTTGTTGACCGTCATATGGTGTAATAAGCTATGTATTTTGGAAGTTTGGTCCATGTTAAATGTGTTGGCTTCCTTGCCAACACGAAGGTAATCTCGCTTATAAGACATACTATCTAAAGCATGACTTGTTTTCAAGCTAAAACATCGCCCCGAAATTAAAGGACTCGGGGGTCTGGTTCAAAATCAACAACTACGACAGTCAGCTGGAGATTGGAATTTTCCCAAATTTACAAGCATCTTCAGCGATACCGTTTGGTTAGTGATTGAACGGTAAGTAGTTTAATGTCTTGCTGGTCGGGGTCATTTCAGAAAGAGTAGACTTTTCCATACAGAGTAAGGCATGAGATTAATGCTCGCACCAAGATCGGCCAATGCGTTGCATGTAGTAATCCCGTAAATTCACATGGAAATCAGAAATCGGGCCTGGCGTCTCCAAGTTTTTTGGTTAATTGTTGAGGATGACAGCTGAACAGTTCTCATTCAAAGGTGTCCTTGCCAATTCGCTCATTTTTTTCCTTGTTTCAATTAAGTTTTTAAAGTGAAGCTATTTAGGCATGAGCATCAAGGCATCGGTAAGCTATCTCGAAACTTAAATTCTAAGATTTCATAGAATTTCCGATTGGATTCGTTAGCTTTTTCCTTGCGCTTTCATCATTTCTTCTTGACGGAAATGGAATGATGCTTATGGAGTTTGGAGTGATAACAGGAGCAACATTGGCTCAGGATTTGGAATATACGCGTCTGAATTTGAAAAAGGGGTTGGACGTCTTCGGTGCTTCCGTTATTAGCAGGAGGCATCGTGTCCTTTGTCACCTCAGTGTCATTCCTTCTCTTTAGGAGGAGAAGAAGTTTGAGGTCCATTATAGGAAACACCGCTTCGGGTGGTGATTGCTTTCACATCACCTTTCGGGTTAGCAATGGTGTTGCTTGGAAGAGAACCCGAACCCGAAGTAGAAGCAGTATTACTATTCACGAATTTGGTGATCAGGTCCGTTATGTTTGCCATTTGATTTTGCATATTTTGCATAACCGCGTCATTAGCTTTGACGTAGTGATCAAAATCGGACTTAGATACACCTGGTGTTGGATGAGCTGGAGCTTGGTATGGTGGAGCTTGAAAAGTCGGGGGTTGATTAATCTGAGGTTGGTAAACTTGTCCTTGATTGAAATTACTACCTCGATTTTGGTTCAAATTGTTTCCCCGATTTTGGTTGAAATTGATCCCCCGATTTTGGTTGTTTTGATGGTTTTGCATAGGAGGAAAACCGGGAGGTCGAATTTGGTTAGCAACCATCTGAGGTCGGTAACTGGCATTCCCTTGGTTGTAGTTAACTGCGGCGGCTTGTGACACGTATTCTTGAATATTGTCACGATAGTCATTGGTGGCTGGACAATTCTGGTAAGAATGTCCACCCCCGCAAGTTACACAACTTTGCTCAACCGCTTTTACGGAAGCGGGAGCTGGAGTTTGGTTTTTCTTATCGAGAATCAATGCTCTAACCATATCTTTTAACTCAGCAACATCGGATGAAACTGCGGGGGTAGAAGAGCTCGTACTCACTTTTGAAACAATGGCTTTGCTTCGTGATTGACGAACTTTGGATTTGCTCTCGATGATTTTTAGGCATTCTCGAGGCATTTTATCCAAAAAGTTACCACCCGCAGCGGAGTTCAATGAATCTTGATCATTTGAGTTTAGGGCATTATAGAATGTATCGAGTTGATGCAATTCTAAAAACCCATGATGAGGGCATCCCCTTAAAAGATCATTGAAACGATCCCAAGCCTCATAAAACGTCTCATCAAATTTTTGCTGAAATCTCGTGATTTCATTTCTGAGATTTGTCGTTTTAGAGGGAGGGAAGAATTTGTTAATAAATTTCGAAACAAGATCATCCCATGTTTCAATCGACCGAGGGGGTTCTTTTTCTAGCCATATCCGGGCTGCCCCTTCGAGAGAAAACGGGAAAAGCATAAGTTTAACCGACGTATTTGGTACGTTCGGAATCTTCATAGTAGAAGTGATCTTGTTGAAATAACGGATGTGAGCATGTGGGTCTTCTTTATCATTTCCAAAAAATTGCTTGTTTTGGACAAGATTCAGAAGACCATGCTTGATCTCAAAGTTATTCGCGGTGATTTCCGGAATAACTATCGCATCCTCGTAACCCTCGGTGGGTGCTTCGAGCAATTGCGCCATAGTACGATTATCAGCCATCGTAACTATGGGAGGATTATCAGGTTTCTCAAGATTAGATGATTCAACAGAAGGCTGACGGACAGGAGGTTCTGGAACTGAAATACGGGCTTGAGACCGAGTGCGCATGCACAAAATAGAAATACAAAAAGAAAATTTACACTATTTTTTTTTTTTTGGTTTTTCAAAGATTTATTCACAATTGATTTTAACGGACAATGAGATAAGACAACTTAAACCAAATAATCTACTTACTTCACGGTAGCTCTCAAAAAGATAAACGCACAGGTGAGCGGAGGAGTAGGAATAGCGCGAAGCTTATTTCTCCTTTCGGGTCGTAGTTCCTAGGAACAACCCTCCTTATACCCACTTTATAGTTTGTTTAAATTTTCAAGGTGAGCCGTTCGTCGTAAGAGACACAAAAGGCAAGTTTTTAAATCTTTTGTTCGAGTTGGGAACCAACAAGTTCACCGGAACTTATTATGATAATACCTCAGTTGAGAATATTATATTTTGGTATTTTACCAATTTGTGAATTTTATTTTCTTTTTTATGGACAATGTTTTTATATTTTTGGTTTTTCTTTGGTTTTTATTTGATAATTATACTAAAAGAAATGAAAAATATTTTTGTACTTTTTTTTTATATTTTTATAAAAGTATAAGAAAATATTCACAAATTCAAACACAAATGCCAAACGTAACGATAAACGGTATCACAGCCTCCCCGGCAACGGCGCCAAAAATTGATTGGTGATATTCACACTGTAAATATATATAATATATAATAAAATATAAAATATATATATAAAGCTCTAAAAAATTCAAAAACCAAGATCAATGATACCGAGAAGTAGTATAGAATGTTCCCGGGTCGTTTATCCCCAACGAGGCTGGACTGGAGAATCGATACAGTCGAAGATTTGAGTTTGAAGGAAGGAATTGATTTGGGAGATTGAAAAAGTCAAATTAGATGATAACGAACAAAAACGTTTATTTAAAGAAAAACGCTAAGAAATACGAAATTAAACAAGAAACGAGGACCCGAAATCCCGAACAAAAGCGGGGAATAAAAACTAAAAATCTTTAAAAATTAATCCCCTACGGACAGAAATTTTGCTTCTAAACTACTCTACGGGACAAATAACGAAGAATGAAAAAGACTAGACCGAAAACGGAGTTCGTTTGACCCAAAAACGAGTCAAGACAAAAAACCGCACCCGGACCGTTCTTTAAAAGAGGAAAAGTTGTAAAAATGACCCTACGAAAATTTTTATATTTTTCCTACAAACTAGATGACAAAAGAAAATTTTCTAAAAAAGCAAAATATTTTTTTGATAATTTTTGTATTTTTTATGAATTAAATAAACTTTTAACGAAATTAAATCATAAAAAATATTAAACTATTTCGAAAAATTCTGAAAAATTTTCTAAAAATACTTTACACCTTAACAATCCTACGAAAAATAAAACACCAAAAATTGCTTAACAAATAAGCCCGAAAATAAGCTTGTACAGCTTATTAAGCTTAAAGGGCAAATTGTGTATAAATACACAAGCCCTTGAGTCTTTAACGAAAAAGACCCAAGGGCGCAGTGGTAAGTGATGTTTATAAAAGGGGAATGTATCGATTGGTCACGGGTTCGAGTCTTGCTCACCCGGACCAATTGTCTTTCCCCTTTTTTTTCTTTTTTCGAAAACTCAAAGAAGCAAAGTTGTTAAGCTCGTGGGGCTTAACAACTTTGTCTTCTACAACTTTTTACGAAAAGCTGTGAATAAGCTTAAAAATAAGCTTAAACTTCGACAGTAGCTTAAAATGGCTTAAAAGTGAGAAAAATGCTAAGTTTTTTTGGACATTTGGTCGAAATAAGCTAAGACTTGGACTAAATTAAGCTAAAGGGAGTTAAACCTAACTGAGATAAGCTACAAAAGGCTAAGTGCTTAAGACTAATAAGCTGTTGAAACAGCTTATGATGACAGAAACACTAAAAGCTTAAAAAGGCTAAAAAGCTTAAAGTTATTGGACAAATAAGCTAGGAAAAGGTAAATAAGCTCACAACCTAACTAGACTAACTTAAAAAGCTACTAGGAGACAATATGAGCTTATGAAATAAGCTCAATAAGCCAAAATCAAAAATAAGTGATCCTACACCTAAGACATGCTGAAACAGCCAAAAGGCAGGTTTGGTCTTAAAATTAAGCCAACAAAGGAGCTTTTCAAGGTCTGAAACTTAGCAAGCTTATGCAAGAGCTTATAAGCTCTTAAAATAAGCCAAGAGATTGGGCTTAATAACACAATAAGACAAAGAAAAAGGGGCTTAAAATCTCCCCTTTGCACCAGGGGAGATTTAAGCCTAACTTGAGTAGCTTATTTGACAGCTTATTAAAAGCTGTCAAATAAGCTCAAATTTTTTTTTTTTTTTTTTTTTTTTTTTTTTTTTTTTATTTTTTTTTTTTTATTTTGAAAAGAAAGATGAAACAGCTTAAGTACCCTAGCTTATAGACTTGTGCACAAATTTTGGACTTTTAAAAACATTTAAATGCTGAATTTTGAAGGTGAAAAAGGGCTTTTGTCTTTTTTTAAAACTGTCACAAAAAGAGACTTGGGTGTTTTTGACTTAACAAAGTCAAAAGACAAGGGCTTGTTACAGCTTTGTTAACACACTCAAAACTCACTCTTTTTTGACACTTAAACTCACACTCACAAGTGCTTAACCAAATAAGCACTTGTGATGTTTATAAAAATCTAACAGTTTCAAAGAAGGTTTATAAACCTAACACACCCTTAATTTTTAGAAAGGGGTTTTAAAGACTTAAAAGACTAAGTTTTGCTGAAATTTTAAAAATACTAACAATGCTTAAACACTTTAGGATTATAAAAAGATACAAAGAAAATCAAATAAGCACTTTAAAGGTAAAAATAAGCTAAGGACAAAATAAGCTTAATATGGCAGTTTTAACTAGTATTGCATATAAATGAAATGAAAAGCATCTAACAAGCAAACTTACACATTAATAAGCATAATAAGTACAAATAAGCTGAAAATGAAGCTAAATAAGCTATGCTACAGTAATTAAGCAAAATTTTAAAGAAAAGTACCTTAAATCCTTTGTTCATAAAGGATCCCTTGAAGCTTAATAAGCTCTAAATCCTACCCCAAGCTTATAAATAAGCTTTAACTAAGCCATAACCCAATAAGCCATCCATGGTTGCTTATTCATCCATGCCTCTTTTTTATCCAACAGTAACTTGCTCTTTCACTTTTTTTTCTTGAGTTTTTCTTAACAGTGGCTAACAACAGGTTCTTAAGGTGCTGAAAATTGAGAATTTAAAGGATTTAAGAACAAGGGAAACCTTAAAACACAAATAAGAAAAGCTTGCTTAAATTTTCATTTAACCAAAGGAGATTACCAGTACATAAAAACTTTTAACTAAAAAAAAACTAAGAAATACTTTGTAAAATTACATAAAAAACTTCCACACCTACAAACTATGGCTTTACAATCTTTATATAGAAAAAAAAAAGAAAACGACTTGGACTTTGTGTCTTCTCCCTTTGTGCTTTCCTGAAGACACACAAACAAAGGTGTGTTTGTTTTGTGAGTGGTTCACAGCCTCCAATCTTGGCCCTTCAATCCTTCAAAAATCAATCTTGGCCGTTGGGATGATCCTTGAGAAGTGTGGGATTGCCACATTGGCAATCTTACAGCTGGGAAACTTAGTGGAGGGGGGGGGGGAAAAATGATTATCCATGGGGGAATTGGGTTGCAGGGTAAAAGGAGGGTAGGTTAACCGGATTATTTGTCCATGGGTTTTTTGGGTTTTCAAAAAATGGCGGGAAATAAAGTTATTAAAAAGGAAAGGGGGTGACAGGGTGATAGTTTGTGGAAATGGCAAAGTTGATCCTCCAAGGTTATTTGTTTTATTGCATCCATGGTCCTTGTATTGTTATAACTTTTGGGGACTTGCAAATTCAGTCCCCAAAGTATAACAATAATTGCACCATCGTCCTTCGGTGATAAATAACTTCATAGGACAAGACAGTTTAACCCTTGTGGTGTAACATTGCTCAAATGCAGTTTGCACCCTTGCCTTTCATTATCCTCTTTTCTTCTTATAAATAATTAAATTTTAGGGTTTGCAATTTCAACCCTTAAACTTATATTTCTATTATGTGTTGACTTTTTTGGCTTCGGGTTGTCTTGGGTTGACATTGTCTTTACCCAGTTGACTTTTTCTTGACATGTATGTACCTTTTTCGTCGTTCGATTTGGCTTTGTCTTTCACAGTCATTTCATTCCGAGGTCCGGTTTTGTCGTTTTGTCTTTTTTTTCGTCCTTTTCCTTCAATATCCGTTCCTGCACAATACAAATAGCAAAACAATCGTATATTTGGCATTTTTAAGTCCCGTTTTTTGGTTATTTTACTCGTTTTTAAAGTAAATAGGTTAGTGTAATTAGCTCAAAACCAAATCCCCCATACAATATTGTCGTGTCCCTCACGCAATGTTATGAAGTAAACATTTACGAAAACTAAGAGTCTAAATCCCCCTCGACTAATAACTTTGAAAAGTAGCAAAGTGTTTGTCAAGGGAACTACAGCACAAAACTTCGCCAAGTCCCTTTTCACCATTTTTTTATTCGTACACTAACTCTCCCTAATTTCTTTTTGATTTTTCTTTTCTTTTCTCAACATCCTATTTTTTTTTTATTTTTTTTGACTTCCTTATTTTATTAATACTGGGATCATAGAATGAGAAACGCCCATAGAATAATCTACGGATGTCCTGACGGATAAATTCATCGTCCCCGATTTTTCACTAGTTCCAAACCAAGCAATTAAACAAGATCATGTCAATATAAGTCTAAATGCTAAGCACTCATACTTATGACTTGTGAACTTTTAACTCCCAACATGAATATATGATTTAAATGTGTGTACTCATTTCAACTCAACCATAGATCAACTTATTTCTATAGTCGTGATTCAAGATGAATCAAGACTCAAAGCAACAACTTATTGGGACCTTGTAACTTGATTTTAAAGAACGAGATTTTAACTGTAGAACTTTTTGCAACATCTTCATCATTATAATCATAAGTTCTTAAAGCTAGGAATGCGTTGCTTAGTTTGAACACCTACTTAGGCCTCGCTCCCTAGTAGGATATCACAACCAACGACCGATGTTCTTAGTTTGAAAACCCACCCCGTTGCTAGCGTAGTGGGAAATCACAACAACACCTTCTTCCTAATATGGCTAAGGATTTGTGTCTTAGTTTGAACCCTCACCTAGACCTCGCTTCCTGGTGAGATATCACAACACACCAAATCCTTAGAAGTAAAAGATGTCTTAGTTTGAACCCCCACTTCGTGGTTAGCGGAGTGGGATATCACGACACATCTTTTACTTGTTCCATATAATCAAATGTATGCTTCATTGGCAAAATTTCAATATTCATGCATTTTTGCATTCATACTTCATTCATGCTTCTTTGGCATTTTAACTTTCGAATTATTAAGAACAGAAAAATCTCGTTTTAAAGAATCAAGTTACAAATTTGAAGCTTTTTCTAAAAACATCGATTGACTTAGTTGAACTGAATTGAGCACGTATGATTAGGTGGATTAGAAGCTAATGGGAGAAAAAGACACAAGTTACTCATATAAGTTTTGTTCAGCACATAAACTTATATTTAACTCTATCACTTCTTGTTCTTCACCTTATTAAAATTCAAAGCAGATAAGAATTTCGGAAAGCTTAGCCTACAAGCGGTAAAGTGAGGTAACTGCTAGGGCTCACACGCCCGATCGAGTCAAAAAAATATTCTCAATCTACCCTTTTAGAAAGTCAAACTATACAAAACACTTTATTTTATTTTTGAAAATTTTTAAAAATTTTTCGAATTTTTTGGTATTTTTTGCAAGAAATTTTGGGTAAAAACGGGATTGCGGTGATAAACAACGACTGCATGCAAAAATTATATCGAAGATCCCCCCACATACTAAACTAAACATCCTCACTCGAATGTTTTCAAAAGGGTTCCTACGT
The DNA here is from genome assembly GCA_026074375.1 of Tanacetum coccineum. Taxonomy (NCBI): domain Eukaryota; kingdom Viridiplantae; phylum Streptophyta; class Magnoliopsida; order Asterales; family Asteraceae; genus Tanacetum; species Tanacetum coccineum. The sequence continues at coordinate 98,418 of BQNB010000675.1, read as the reverse complement.
AAATCTAAGGCCGTTAAAAGTGTGCAAAAGATAAAACGTAAGTCGATTAGTTTTGGATACTGATCCCCAAAATGAAGCTGAGGATGTGGAAACTCAGTGTGGATACTGCAAACACGAGAGTCTTCACAATCCGAGAAATACCGGACATACAAAACAAAGTCACACAAAACATGGACTACACACCGGTAATGGAAAATGAAAGCCACTCACACAAAAAAACTTATTATTACACACTAACTGATAAGCATGGGTGCCTCCCACGAGGGGGCGGCGGCGCTTGTTTTAGTGTCCCGACGCTTGAACCCGCCCCCAGAATTTATTGGTCCATGGGAACGGGCTGGAGATCCTGGGACAACCATCGGTTGGTATGTCCCCTCAAAGTAGTGATTTATTACATGACCATTCCACTTTAAAAGTTGGGTCCCGGATTTGATATAACTCGACAGTGCCATAATGGAAAAACTTGGGTTACAGTGAATGGTCCACGTCCAATGGGTTCTTAAGCTTGCCTGAGAAAATCTTTAATCTAGAGTTGAAAAGGAGGACTCGATCGCCGACGTTGAACACGCGGTTTTTGATTTTTGAGTCATGGATTCTCTTTGTTTTCTCTTTATAGATCAAAGAGTTTTCGTAGGCCTGATCACGAAGTTCATTTAGTTCATTCAGTTGAACTTTCCTCTGATCACCCGCAGTTTGAACATCAAAATTTGTATGCTATGATGGCCCATAGGCTTTGGTGCTCAAACTCGATCGTAGAATGACATGCCTTCCGACACTAACTTATATGGAGTACACCCGATGGGTGTTTTGTAAGCTGTGCGGAAGGCCCAAAGTGCATCATCTAATTTATCCGACCAAGAGGCACGGTTTTCGCCCACGGTCCTTTCCAGAATCCTTTTCAAACCACGATTTGAAACCTCAACTTGTCCACTTGTTTGTGGATGATACGCGGTGGAGAGTCGATGAGTAACTCCGTATTTAAGCATGACCTTTGAAAATTGGTCATTGCAAAAATGGGTACCGCGATCACTATGAATTGAGCGAGGGGCACCAAATCGGGAGAAGAGAGATTTAAGAAATTTACAAACAACTCGGGCATCATTGGTGGGGAGCGCTTTTGCTTCAACCCATTTTGATAAGTAATCGACTGCCACGAGTATATACTTGTTCCCTCTTGAAGACGGGAACGGCCCCATAAAATCAATGCCCCAGATGTCAAAGATTTCGCAAACTTGGATGGAGTTTTGTGGCATCTCATCACGTTGCGTAATTTTTCCTTGACGTTGACAAAATGTCCACAATGGTGACAAAGTCATGGGCATCCTTGTAGATGTTGACCAAAAATCCTGAATCCAAGACCTTTCTTGCTTTTGTAATAGGCACCATAGTGTCCCCCGTAGGTCCACTGTGGCAAGCTTTAAGAATGTCTAAAGCTTCTGCCCAAAACACAACGTCTTAATCACCTGATAACAACAGATCTTAAACAGGAAGGGATCACCCAGAAATAAAGCTTGACTCCTTGAAGAACATATTTTTTGTTGGGATGTCATTCCCTTGATAACGAATTTCCCCGCATGGTAGTTTGCAAAATCGGCAAACCATGGGGTACTATCATCTTTAAGAGCAATAGATCCAAGGGTTTCGAGAGGAAATGCTTCATTTATTTCCTTGTTCTCGAACTTATCTTGTGAGGATTTTCCAGTCCATGAAAGATGATCTGCAGCAATTATTCAGCTCCTTATTTGTCTTGAACATCAATGTCAAATTCTGGAGCAATAAGATCCACCGCAAGAGTCTGTGCCTTAGCAATCCTTCTTGCAAGAGAATACTTGAATGGCAGAATGGTCAGTATACACTATGCTTTTGGACATAACAAGATATGAACGGAATTTCTCAAAGGCATACACCACGGCAAGTAATTCTTTTTCGGTCGTAGTGTAATGAGTTTTTAGCCGTCGTTCCAAAGCTTGCAGCATAGTGTATAGGTTGGAAAAAGCGTGTTTTTTTCTTTGCCCGAGGACTGCCCCAATTGCGAAGTCGCTAGCATCGCACATCAGTTCAAAGGGCAAGTCCTAGTCGGGAGCAATTAAGATCGGAGCCTCAGTCAATTTTCTTTTGAGTGTATTAAAGGAATCGATACACTCTTCAGAAAAGAAAAATGGAGTCTCCTTTTCAAGCAAATGAGTCATAGGACGGGCAATTTTTGAGAAGTCCTGAATGAATCGTCGGTAAAAACCGGCGTGCCCAAGGAAACTACGGAACACTTTGACAGAAGTCGGATGAGGGAGTTTTAGCAATTACTTTGACTTAGCTCTATCAACCTCAATTCCCGACTTAGAAAATTTTGTGCCGAGAACAATGCCTCCTTCACCAAAAATGGTACTTCTCGACAGTATTAAAGACAAATTGGTGTCTTCACACCGCTTCAACATCTTTTCCAAATGGTATAGGCAAGTTAGAGAAAGAGTCCCCAAAGACCGAAAAGTCATCCATAAATACTTCCATCGTTTTTTCAATCATATCGTGGAAGATTGCCATCATACATCGTTGGAACGTGCCAGGAGCATTGCATAGCCCAAAAGGCATGCGACGATAGGCGAAAGTTCCGTATGGGCAAGTAAAGGTTGTCTTTTCTTGATCTTTTGGGTCAATTGGGATCTGAAAATAACCCGAGAAGCCAACGAGGAAACATGTAGTATCGTTTCCTGCAAGTCATTCGAGCATTAGGTCCATGAAAGTCAATGGGTGAAGCTGGTCCTATCGGTGGCTTCATTAAGCTTTCTGTAATCAATACATCTCGCCATCCCGTGACCATCGAGTAGGGATCAGATCATTCACATCATTTTGATGACTGTCCATGCCTACCTTTCTTAGGTAACAGTGAACGGCTCACCCAAGGTCAGTTCAGAGATGGGGATAAATAATTCCAGCGTCAAGGAGTTTTTCAACCTCCTTTTGATAACGTCGTGGATTATTGTTTACCCTTCTCTGACTTTTGCACAGATGGTTTCGTAGTCCTCTTCCATTAGAATTTTGTTAGTTCAAAATTCTGGGCTAACACCCTTTATAACGGAGAGTTTTCAAGCGATGCTCGCTGGTTGGACTTGAGAACCTTGAGAAGACTGCTTTTTCCACATCTTTTAAGTCTTTAGCTGCAAATTATGACAGGCAACTTGTCGTCACCTTTCTAAAAAATCGTACTTCAGAAGGGGTGGCATTTCCTGAGTTCAACTCGGAGGTTCAATCACTAAGATTCAGCGGTTTTAAGCTTCACAAGTCTGAGGCTCTTTTCTAGCTTCAGGCATATATAGTTCATGATTTTGGGAGGGAGTGAGTGGTTCACTGTTCAAAAATTGCTTCTAGAAGCAGTAATGTCCCCCACAGGATCCTGATAAGTTGGATAACTTCCAGAAGAAGTTGATTCATCTTTCTAAAGCAAGAAACGAATCAGCTTCTTCCATTAAAAGAAAATCATGTCCCGATAGGAGTGAGATTTGGATAAGCAGTAGAAACAAAGGCACAAAATAAGGAGTGGGATTGCCACTCGTTAATCACGTTTGAAAATTCCTAGGACCTCTTGAGAATACTCATCACAAGCCATATCGATGACGTCGAATTTGTTTACCGTCTATGGTTGATAGTCACTTGTGGTATTTTGAAGTTTGGTCCAGATTGATGTGATGCTTCCTTGCACACGAAAGGGTAATCTCGCCTTCATAAACATCTATCAAAGCATGACTGGTTTTCAAGAAACATCGCCCGAGAATTAAAGTACTCGGGGGGTCTGGTTCAAAATCAACAACTACGAAGTTCTGCTGGAAATTGGCACTTTCCACCAGAAGAACGGACCGTCTTATTAAATACCGATTGGTTCAGTGCTTTTGTGAACGATCTGCTACTCCTAACGACATTCAAGTTGGGGTTTAGTTCGGGAAGAGCGAAAGAACTTTCCAGACGGAATATGGCTGAGAATTATAATGCCGCACCAAGATCGCCAATGCGTTGCATGTAGTTATTCCCGTAATTCCCCCCATTGAGTTGGTGGTAAAACAGAATCTGAGCCAGGGTCTCCAAGTAAATCTTTGGATAACTTGTTGAGGATGACGCTGAACAGTTCTCATTCAAAGGGAGTGCTTGCCAAATCGCCAATTTTTCTTTTATTTCCAATTTAAGGTTTTTTTTTAAAGTTGAAGCAAATTAGGCATGAGCAATGCAAAGGCATCGGTAAAGCTAATCTCGAAACTTAAATCTCTAAAGATTTCATAGAATTTCTCGATTTGGTCGTTAGCTTTTTCCTTGCGCCTTTCATCATTTCTTCTTGATGGAAATGGAATTGATGCTTTAGGAATTGGAGCAACATCAGGAGCAACATTGGGCTCAGGATTTGGATTACGAGTCTGAATTTGAACAACAGGAGGTTGGACGTCTTCGGTGCTTCCGTTATTAGTAGGAGGCATCGTGTCCTTTGTCACCTCGGCATCATGATTAACTGCTTTCGGTCCTTGGATGGTAACACCACTTCGGGTAGTGATACCTTTTAAATCTTCCTTTGGGTTGGTAACAGTGTTACCAGGAAGAGTTCCAGAACCGGAAGTAGAAGCTGTATTAGCAGTAACAAATTTTGAAAGCATGTCAGTCAAATTTGCCATTTGGGATTGCAGGTTTTGACCTTGGTTTTGCATGTTTCTCAACACTGCATCATTGGCTGTGACATATCTTTCAAAATCTGTTTTTGACACACCGTGTGTCTGAGGAGCAGGTCCTTGATGAGCTACTGGTTGATTGACCGGAGGTCGATAAATCTGACCTTGGTTGAAATTGTTTCCTCTGTTTTGATTGAAGTTATTTCCTCGATTGAAATTGTTTTGACTATTTGCATGAGGATTTTGAACGGGAGGAAAACCAGGAGGTCGAATTTGATTTGAGACCATCGGAGGTCGATAACCAGAATTAGCTCGCTTGGTTGAATTGGCTGCAGCCCTGTGACACATACTCTTGGATATTGTCCATGTACATGTAGCTGTTAGTGGCTGGACGTTTTGATAACAAAAGACCTCCCCCACAATTACACAACTTGTTTTCAAACCGCTTTTAACGGGGGCTGAAGCTGGGTTTGGTCTTTCAATCGAGAAATAATGCCAGATCCATGTCTTTGGATTTCAGCAACATCAGATGAGACTGCTGGGGTGGAAGATCTTGTACTCATTTTAGCTACAACAGTCTTTGTTTCTTGATTGACAATACATAGACATGATCGATGATTTTTAAACATTCTTCGAGGCATTTGTCTAAAGTTACCACGCACAGAGTTCAATGAATCTTGATCATTTGAGTTAGGGCATTATAAAATGTAATCGAGTTATGATGCAATTCTGAAAACCCATGATGAGGCATCCCCTTAAAGATCATTGAAAAGACCCAAGCCTCATAAAACGTCTCAATAAATTTTTTGCTGAAATTCTCGTGATTTCATTCTGAGATTTGTCGTTTTTAGAGGGTGGGAAGAATTTGTAAATAAATTTCGAACAGATCATCCCATGTTTCAATCGACCGAGGGGGTCTTTTCTAGCCATATCCTGGCTGCCCCTTTCGAGAGAAAACGAAAAGCATAAGTTTAACGACGTATTTGGTACGTTGGAATTTCATCGTAGAATGATCTTGTTGTGAAGTAACGGATTCGAGCATGTGGGTCTTCTGTTATCAATTCCAAAAAATGCTTGTTTTGGACAAAATTTCAGAAAGACCATGCTTGATCTCCAAAGTTATTTGCGGTATTTCCGAATAACTATCGCAAATCCTCGAACCCCTCGGGGGGTGCTTCGAGCAATTGCCGCCATAGTAAGAATTATCAGCAGAGAGCCATTCGTAACTATGGGAGGATTATTCAGGTATCTCGAAGAATAGATGATTCAAAAGAAGTTTGTCGGACTTGTGGTGTCGACGTCTACGTGCTGATAAACGAGCGCATGCACAAAATAGAAAATAAAAAAAGACAATTTATCACTAATTTTTTTTGGTTTTTTTCAATGATTAATTCACAATTGATTTTAACGGACAATGAGATAAGACAACTTAAACCAAATAATCTACTTACTTCACGGTAACTCTCAAAAAGATAAACGCACAGGTGAGCGGAGGAGTAGGAATAGCGCGAAGCTTATTTCTCCTTTCGGGTCGTAGTTCCTAGGAACAACCCTCCTTATACCCACTTTATAGTTTGTTTAACTTTCAAGGAGAGCCGTACGTTGTAAGAGATACAAAAGGGCAAGTTTTTAATCTTTTGTTCGGAATTGGGAACCCAACAAGGTCACCGGAAGTTATTATGATAATACCTCAGTTGAGAATATTATATTTTGGTATTTTACCAATTTGTGAATTTTATTTATCTTTATTTATGGACAATTGTTTTTAATATTTTTGGTTTATTTCTTGTTTTTTATCTGATAATAAACTAAAAGAAAATAAAAAATATTTTTGTACTTTTTAATTATTTTTAAATAAAAGAAAATATTACGACACAGATTCAACACAAATAGACCAACGTAACGATAGACGGTTTCACAGCCTCCCCGGCAACGGCGCCAAAAATTGATTGCAAAATTTTACACTGTATATATATTATATATAATAAAATATAAAATATATATTAGTCTAAAAACAACAATCAATAAAACCGAGAAGTAGTATAGAATGTTCCCGGGTCGTTTATCCCCAACGAGGCTGGACTGGAAAATCGATACAATCGAAGATTTGAGTTTGAAGGAGAGAATTGGATTGAGAGATTGAAAAAGTCAAATTAAACAATAACAAATAAAAACGTTTAAGAAAAACCTAGAAATTACGAAATTAAACTAGAAAACGAGAGCCCGAATCCCGAACAAAGGGGGAAAAACCTAAAATCTTTAAAAATAACCCTACGAAGAATTTTTCACTTCTAAACTACTCTACGGGACAAATAACGAAGAATGAAAAAGACTAGACCGAAAACGGAGTTCGTTTGACCCAAAAACGAGTCAAGACAAAATCCCGCACCCGGACCCGTTCTTTAAAAAAGGAAAAGTTGTAAAAATTACCCTACGAAAATTTTTATATTTTTCCTACAAACTATATGACAAAATAAAATTTTCTAAAAAAGCAAAATATTTTTTTTGATAATTTTTGTATTTTTTATGAATTAAATAAACTTTTAACGAAATTAAATTATAAAAAATATTAAACTATTTCGAAAAATTCTGAATTTTTTTCTAAAAATACTTTACCCTATAAAGATCCTACGAAAAATAAGAAACAAAAATTTGCTTAACAAATAAGCCCGAAAATAAGCTTAAACAGCTTTATAAGCTTATTTGCCAAAACACCCTTAAATAATAAAGCCCTTGAGTCTTTAACGAAAAAGACCCAAGGGCGCAGTGGTAAGAGGTGTGTGTAAAAGGGGAATGTATCGATTGGTCACGGGTTCGAGTCTTGCTCACCCGGACCAATTGTCTTTCCCCCTTTTTTTTTTGAAAACTCAAAGAAGCAAAGTTGTTAAGCTCGTGGGGCTTAACAACTTTGTCTTCTACAACTTTTTGCAAAAAGCTCTAAATAAGCTTAAAAATAAGCTTAAAGTTGACAGATTGGCTTAAATGGCTTAAAAGCAAAAAATGCTAAGTCTTTTGGACTTGTGTGGTCGTTTAAGCTAGGACTTAGGATAAAATAAGCTAAGAGGACTAAACCTAATCTAGATAAGCTGTAAAGAGCTAAAAGCTTAAGGCTAAATAAGCTATGAAGAGCTTATTATGACAGAAAAGCTAAACAAACTTAAGTCAAAAATTTACACTAAGTCATTGGGCTTATGAGGACGAAATAAGCTAATTTCTTGGCAAAAAGCTAAAAGGGATCCTAAGCTAATCTAAAAAGCACTAAGAAGGGTATGAGCTAAATTAAAATAAGCTGTTGAAAGGGGTTAAGCTTGACAGAAATACTAACAAGCTTAAAAGCTAAAAGGACTTAACTTTTGGACTTAAATAAGCTAAGAAAAAGGCTAAACAAGCTTAACACTTACCTAAGCTAACCTAAAAAAGCTATTAAGAGCTAAAAAGAGCTAATGACATAAGCTAAATAAGCACAAAGAAAAATAAGCAGTCCCTACAACATAAGTAAAAGCAAAAACAGTCAAATGCCAAGATTGGGCTTAAAGAAAGGCCATCAGATAAGCTTTTCAAAGCTGAAATTTAATCAAGCTATCCAAAGAGCTTATAAGCTCTTGAAATAAGCCAAGAGGTTGGGCTTGAGTCCTCTTAAAGGCTAAGAAAAATAAGCCTAAAGTCTCCCCTTTGCACCAGGGGAGCTTTAAGGCTAATCTCAAGGGCTTATTTGACAGCTTATTAAAAGCTGTCAAATAAGCTCTAAGCAAACAAATAAGCTAAAACAGATTGAGTGCCCTATGAAAGGGACTTGTGCACCAAATTTTAGCTTTTAAAAACCATAAACACTTGCTGATTTTTGATGGTGAAAAAGGGTCTTTGCTTTTTTTAAAACTGTCACTTGGAAAACTTGGTGAATTTTGACTCACCAAAATCAAAAGACAAAGGGTTTGTTACAGCTTTGTTAACACCACAAAATACACCTTTTTGACACTTAAACTTAAACTCACAAGTGCTTAACTAAAGAAGCACTTGTGGTGTTTTTAAAAATCTCACAGTTTCAAAGAGGTTTTATAGACTTTTGAAAAACAATTTTCCAACTAAAAATCTTTTAAAAACAGCTTTAAACTAGCTCAAAGCTTGTGCTTAAACTGATTAAACAACCATAACCCAAAGACACAACCATTTTGACCCGTTTTAAGGCTTATGCCAAACACACCCTTAATTTTTAGAAAGGGGTTTTAAAGACTTAAAAGACTAAGTTTTACTGAAATTTTAAAAATACTAACAATGCTTAAACACTTTAGGATTATAAAAAGATACAAAGAAAATCAAATAAGCACTTTAAAGGTAAAAATAAGCTAAGGACAAAATAAGCTTAATATGGCAGTTTTAACTAGTATTGCATATAAATGAAATGAAAAGCATCTAACAAGCAAACTTACACACTAATAAGCATAATAAGTACAAATAAGCTGAAAATGAAGCTAAATAAGCTATGCTACAGTAATTAAGCAAAATTTTAAAGTAAAGTACCTTAAATCCTTTTCACAAAAAGGATTTTTGTGAAGCCTAATAAGCTCTAAATCCTACCCCAAGCTTATAAATAAGCTTTAACTAAGCCATAACCCAATAAGCCATCCATGGTTGCTTATTCATCCATGCCTCTTTTTTATCCAACAGTAACTTGCTCTTTCACTTTTTTTTTCTTGAGTTTTTCTTAACAGTGGCTAACAACAGGTTCTTAAGGTGCTAAAAATTGAGAATTTAAAGGATTTAAGAACAAGGGAAACCTTAAAACACAAATAAGAAAAGCTTGCTTAAATTTTCATTTAACCAAAGGAGATTACCAGTACATAAAAACTTTTAACTAAAAAAAACTAAGAAATACTTTGTAAAATTACATAAAAAACTTCCACACCTACAAACTATGGCTTTACAATCTTTATATAGAAAAAAAAAGAAAACGACTTGGACTTTGTGTCTTCTCCCTTTGTGCTTTCCTGTAGACACACAAACAAAGGTGTGTTTGTTTTGTGAGTGGTTCACAGCCTCCAATCTTGGCCCTTCAATCCTTCAAAAATCAATCTTGGCCGTTGGGATGATCCTTGAGAAGTGTGGGATTGCCACATTGGCAATCTTACAGCTGGGAAACTTAGTGGAGGGGGGGGGGGGAAATGATTATCCATGGGGGAATTGGGTTGCAGGGTAAAAGGAGGGTAGTTAACCCGTGATTTTGTCCTGGGTTTTTGGGTTTCAAAAATGGCGGGAAATAAAGTTATAAAAAGGAAAGGGGGTGACAGGGTGATAGTTTGTGGAAATGGCAAAGTTGACCCTCCAAGGTTATTTGTTTCATTGCATCCATGGTCCTTGTATTGTTATAACTTTTGGGGACTTGGCAAATTCAGTCCCCAAGAGTTATAACAATAATTGCACCACTCGTCCTTGGTGGTTAAAACTTCTAGGACTTGACAGTTTAAGCCCTTGTGGTGTAACTTTGCTCAAATGGCAGTTTGCACCCTTGCCTTTCATTTTCTCTTTTCTCTTATAAATATAAGTTTAGGGGTTTGGCAATTTCAACCCTTAAACTTATATTTCTTGATGTGTTGACTTTTTGGCTTCGGGGTTGACTTGGGTTGACTTTGGCTTTGACCAGTTGACTTTTCTGTTGACTTTTTGACTTGATTGACTTTTCGGCTTCGATTTGGCTTTGTCTTTCACAGTCTTTTCCATTCCGAGTCCGGTTTTGTCGTTTTGGCTTTGTTTTTCGTCCTTTTCTTAGTTATCCGTTCCTGCACAATACAATTAGCAAAACAAGCGTATATTTGGCATTTTAAGTCCGTTTTTGGTTATTTTAGCTCGTTTTTAAAGGTAAAAGGTATGTGTAATTAAGCACATACCAAAATCCCCCATACTAAGGTATTGCCGTGTCCTCACGCAATGTTATGAAGTAAACATTTACGAAAACTAAGAATCTCAATCCCCCTCGACTAATAACTTTGAAAAGTAGCTAAGTGTTTGTCAAGGGGAACTAAAGAATCAAAAATCTTCGACAAGTCCCGTTTTCACCACTTTTTATTTGTCTATTAACTATCCCTAATATTTTTGGATTTTCCTTTTTCTTTTCTCGACTTCCTGTTTGACTTCCTTTATTATATCAACATTGGGATCATAGAATGAGAAACGCCCATAGAATAATCTACGGATGTCCTGACGGATAAATTCATCGTCCCCGATTTTTCACTAGTTCCAAACCAAGCAATTAAACAAGATCATTTGTCAATATAAGTCTAAATGCTAAGCACTCATACTTATGACTTGTGAACTTTTAACTCCCAACATGAATGTATGATTTAAATGTGTGTACTCATTTCAACTCAACCATAGATCAACTTATTTCCATAGTCGTGATTCAAGATGAATCATGACTCAAAGCAACAACTTATTAGGACCTTGTAACTTGATTTTAAAGAACGAGATTTTAACTGTAGAACTTTTTGCAACATCTTCATCATTATAATCATAAGTTCTTAAAGCTAGGAATGCGTTGCTTAGTTTGAACACCTACCTAGGCCTCGCTCCCTAGTAGGATATCACAACCAACGACCGCGACCGATTTCTTAGTTTAAAACCCACCCCCGTTGCTAACGGAGTGGGAAATCACAAACACAACCTCTTCCTAATATGGCTAAGGATTTTGTGTCCTTAGTTGAAACCCTCACCTAGACCTTCGCTTCCTGGTGAGGATATCACAACACAAAAAAATATGAGACCAAATCCATAGATGTAAAGGATGTCTTAGTTGAACCCCCACCTCGTGGTTACGGAGTGGGATTCACGACACATCTTTTTACTTGCTCTATAATAATCAAATGTATGCTTCATTGGCACAATTTCAATATCATAAAGCATTTTTTTTTTATTTTTTTTTTTTTTTGCATTCAAACTTCATTCATGCTTCTTTGGCATTTTTTACTTTCGTAATATTATAACAGAAAAATTCTCGCTTTAAAGAATCAAGTTACAAATTTGAAGCTTTTTCTAAAAACATCGATTGACTTAGTTGAATTGAATTGAGCACGTATGATTAGGTGGATTAGAAGCTAATGGGAGAAAAAGCCACAAGTTACTCAATAAAGTTTTTAGAAAGAATCTTGCTCTAGCACATAAACTATATTTAATCTATCACTTCTGTTCTCACTTTCTAAAAAAATCGAAGCAATCGAATTCGTAAACTTAGCCTACAAGCGAAGTTGAGGAACTGCAAGGCACAAACACGCACCGATCGAGTCAAAAATTATTCTCATTCTACCCCATTAGGAAAGCAAAATTGTGACAATACACCTAATTTATTTTTTGAATTTTTTTTTTAAATTTAATTTTTTTTTTGGTATTTTTTGCAAAAATTAGGTGGTAAAAACGGGATTGCGTGATAACAAACGACGGTCAGGGCAAACATCAAAATCGAAGATCCCCCCCATACTAGACTAAACATCCGTCCTCGATGTTTCAAAAGGGTTCCTACTAAATCTAAAGGCCGTTATGAAGTGTGCCAAAAGATAAAAACGTTAGTCGATTAGAATTTGGATACTAACTGGAGTTCACAAAATTAAGCTGAGGATGTGAAACTCATGTGGATACTGTGAGCACGAGAGTCTTCACAATCCGGGAAATCCTGGACATACAACACAAAGCACACAAAACATGGGACAAACACGGTAAAATGGACAAGAACAAGGAAAATGTAAGCCTCCTCACCACACAAACACTTATTTATTATTACTTACGGATAAGCATGGGGTGTGCCTCCCACGAAGCGCTTGTTTAGGGTCGCGACGCTTGACCCGTCCCCCGAATTTATTGGTCCATGGGGAACGTCTGGAGATCCGGGACAACCTCGGTTGGTATGTCCCCTCCAAAAGTAAAGTGTGTTTAATAATACGAAGACCAATATCACCTTTAAAGTTGGCCCGGATTTTTGAGATAACTCGACGGTGCCATAATGAAAAACATGTGACATGAATGAACCCACACTCCACGGAGAATTTCCAATTTGCCAGAAATCTTCAGTCTAGAAGTTGAAGGAAGGGAGAACACGATCACCAACCGTTGACAACGCGGTTATTTAATCTTAGCATCGTGTATCCTCTTGTTTTCTCTATAGATCTAAGAGTTTTCGTAGGCTTAGACACGAAGTTCAATTTATTCTTTCAGTTGAACTTTCCTGTGATCACCCCAGTTTGAACATCAAAAATTATTTTTTTTTTATATTTATTTTTTTTTTTTTATTTGTATGACTTGAGGGCCCAGTAGGCTTGTGGCTCTAACTTCTGCATCGTAGATGACATGTCTTTCCATACACCTTATACGGAGTAACACCCGATGGGTGATTTGTAAGCTGTAGCGGAAGGCCCAAAGGAGCATCACTAGTTGTCCGACCAGGAGCCTATATTTCTCCTACGGTTCTCTCAAGAATACGCTTTACAAACCCACGATTTTACACCTCAACTTGCCCGACGTTGCTTGTGGTTGATACATCGGTTGAAGACGATGAAGTGACTCCGTACTTAAGGCATGAACCTTTGTAAATTGGTTCTATGCAAAAGTGTTGTTTCCGCGTATCACTTATATGATGGCTCGGGGGTGCCAAATCGAGAAAAGAGAGTTTTAAAAAAAAAAAAAAAAATTTTTTTTTTGCAGACAACTCGGTGCATGCATTGGTGGGGAGCGCTTTTGCTTCAACCCATTTTGACAAGTAGATCAAACAACGCCACGAAGTATGATACTTGTTACCCTCTTGAAGACGGAATGCCCATATGTCAAAAAATTTGCAAAACTTGGATGGAGTTTTTTGTGCATCTCATCACGTTGCGTAATTTTTCCTTGACGTTGATCAAATGTCACAACGGTGACAAAGTCATGGGCATCTTTGTAAATGGTGGGCCAAATAGAATCTGTGAATCGAAGACCTTTCTTTGCTGTGGTAAATGGCACCATAGTGTCCCCCCAGTGGGTCCATGTGGCAAGCTTTGAGAAGGTCCCCTAAAGTCTTCTTGGCCCAGAAACACAACGACTTATCACCTGATCAGCACAGATCTTAAACAGGAAGGGATCATCCCAAGAAATAATGTTTTCATCCTTGAAGAATTTATTTTTGTTGGGATTCATTCCCCTTGAAAACGAATTTCCCCGCATGGTAGTTTGCAAAATGGCAAACCATGGGGATACTTTGATCTTGAAGAGCTAATAAAACCAAAGTTTCGAGAGGAAATGCTTCATTGATTTCTTTGTTCTCGATTGTCTGATGAGGATTTTTCAAGTCTGGACAGATGATCGTTCGTCTAATTAATCCGCGAGATTCTCCACAGATCAAGGGTAACTGGCTAGAAGGTCTCCTTTTTGTCTCGAAATTTCAAAATATCAAATTCTTGGAGCAAGAGGATCACGCAAGAGTCTTGCCTTAGCATCCTTTCTTGGCAAAGAGATAACTTATTGAGCAGAATGGTCAGTATACACTAATTCTTTTTGACATCACAGATATGAACGCAATTTCTCAAAGGCATACACCAAGGCAAGTAATTCCTTTACGGTCCATAGTGTAATGAGATTTGAAGCCGCGTTCATAGTCGATGCTTAGCAATATTGTATAGGTTTTGGAATGCTTGTTTATCCTTTGCCCAGGACCTGCCACCAAAAAAATTTTGCCCGAAAAAGTTCCCGCAAGCATCACACATTAGATCAAAGGGCAAGTCCCGTCGGGAGCAATTAGATCAGGAGCCTCAGTCAGTTTCCTTTTGAGTGTATAAAGGATTCCCTATACACTCTTCTGAGAAGAAAAATGGAGTCTCTTTTTCCAAGCAAATGATCAGTAGGAAGGGCATTTTTGAGAAATCCTGATGAAATCGACGTAAAAACCGCGTGCCCACGGAAACTACGGACACCTTGCACAGTAAGTCGTATAAGGGAGTATTTAGCTATTATCTTCGACTTTAGCTCTGTTCAACCTCAAGTCCGACTTAAGAAATTTTGTGTCGAGAACAATGCCGTCCTTCACCATAAAAAGGCTCTTCTCTCCCAGTTTAAAGACAAATGGTGGTCTTCACACCGCTTCAACATCTTTTCCAAATAGGATAGCAACGTAGAAGAAAGAGTTCCCCCCGAATACCGAAAAGTCATCCTAAATACTTCCATCGTTTTTTCAATCATATCGTGGAAGATTGCCATCATACATCTTTGGAACGTGCCAGGAGCATTGCATAGCCCAAAAGGCATGCGACGATAGGCAAAAGTTCCGTATGGGCAAGTAAAGGTTGTCTTTTCTTGATCTTTTGGGTCAATTGGGATCTGAAAATAACCCGAAGAAGCCATCGAGGAAACAGTAGTATTGGGTTTCCTGCAAGTCCTTTTTTCTTTTCGAGCATTGGTCCATAAAGGGCAATGGAAGTGTTGCCTTTCGGTGCTTCATTAAGTATTCTGTAATCAATACAATACTCGCCGATCACCGTGACCAATCGAAGTAGGAATTAGTTCCTTCTCATCATTTGTGATGACGGTCATTGCCTCTTTCTTAGTACACAGTGTACCGGCTAACCCAAGGGCTTCAGAGATGGGGTAAATCAAATCCCAGCGTCACGGAGTTTTTCAACCTCCTTCTTGAATAAACGTCGTAGATTTTTGGTGTTTACCCTTACTCAAACTGCTTTGCACAGATGGTTCATAGTCCTCTTCCATTAGAATTTTGTGAGTACAAAATTCTGGGCTAACACCCTTTATATCGGAGAGTTTCCAAGCGATGGCTCGCTTGTGGGACTTGAGAACCTTGAGAAGAGCTGCCTTTTCCTCATCTTTTAAGTCTTTAGCAATTATGACAGGCAACTTGTCGTCACCTTCTAAAAATGCGTATTCAAGATGGGGTGGCAGTTCCTTGAGTTCAACCTCGGGAGGTTCACAAAACGGAAGATTTAGCTTCACAGAGTTTGAGCTCTTTCCTAGCTCCAGGCATATATTGTTTTTTTGGTTTGGGAGGGGGGTGGTGGTTCACTGTTCAAAATTGCTTCTAGAAGCAGGATTGTCCCCCCTCAGATCTGATAATTTGGATCAACTTCAGATGAAGTTGGATCATCTTCTAGAGCAAGAAACGAATCTGCTTCTTCAAATAAAAGAAAATCACTGTCCCCGAAAGGAGTGAGAGTTGGAGAAGCAGTAGAAACAATAGGCTCAAAATATGGAGTGGGATTGCCACTCGCGATCACGTTTGAAAATCCTAGGACCTCTTGAGACTTACCATCACAACAAGCCATATCAAAGAACGACGATTTTTTTTTTTGTTTACCGTCATATGATGTTTTAATCAGCTGTGTATCTTGAAGTTGGTCATGATTGAAGGTGATGCCTCTTTGCCAACACGAAGGGTATTCTCACTTCATAAACATCTATCAAAGCATGACTAGGTTTTCAAGAAACATCGACCGAGAATTAAGGTAACTCGGGTTCTGGTTCAAAATCAACAACTACGAAGTCAGCTTGGAATTTTGGAATTTTCCCACATTTATAAAGACATCTTCACGATACCGATCAGTTTTAGTGATTGAACGGTTGCTTAGTTCCTAGTTCATGCAAGTCCGGGGTCAATTGCAAGGAAGAGATAGATTGTTCCATAACAGAAATAATGCATGAGATTAATACTCGCAACCAAGAACGCCAATGCTTTGCATGTACCCCGTAAATTCACATGAATCAAAATCGTACCAGGGTCTCTAAGTTTCTTTGTAACTTGTTGAGGATGACCGCTTGAACAGTTCTCATTCAAAGGAGTTTTTCTGCCAATATCGCTCCAATATTTCCTTGTTTTCCAATTAAGGGTTTTTAAAGTCGCAGCAAATTTAGGCCATGAGCATCAAGAGCATCGGTAAAGCTAATCTCGAAACTCAAATCTCCAAAGATTTCATAAAATTTCTCGATTTGGTCGTTAGCTTTTTCCTTGCGCCTTTCATCATTTCTTCTTGATGGAAATGGAATTGATGCTTTAGGAACTGGAGCAACAACAGGAGCAACATTGGGCTCAGGATTTGGATTACGAGACTGAATTTGAACAACAGGAGGTTGGACGTCTTTGATGCTTCCGTTATTTGGCGCAGAAGGCATCGTGTCCTTTGCACCGTCGATGTCAGATTAACTGCTTTCGGTCCTTGGATGGTAACACCACTTCGGGTAGTGATACCTTTTAAATCTTCTTTTGGGTTGGTAACAGTGTTACCAAGAAGAGTTCCAGAACCGGAAGTAGAAGCTGTATTAGCAGTAACAAATTTTGGGAAAAGCATGTCATCAAATTTGCCATTTGGATTGCAGGTTTTTTGACCTTTGTTTGCATGTTCTCAACACTGCATCATTGCTGTAGACATATCTTTCAAAAATCAGTTTTTTTGACACAACCGTGTGTCTGAGAGCATGTCTTGAGAGCTCCTGGTATGATTTGCCCTTGAGTCGATAAATCTGACCTTGGTTGAAAATTGTTTCCTCTGTTTTTGATTGAAGTTGTTTTCCCTCGATTGAAATTGTTTTTGAATTATTTGCATGAGGATACTGAATGGGAGGAAAACCAGAGGTCGGACTTTGATTTGAGACCAACGGAGTCGATAACCAGAAATTAGCTTGGTTGAAATGGGCCCGCAGCGCCTGGGACACATACTCTTAGATATTGTCCATGGTAATGTTGCTATTAGTGGCTGGGACAGTTTTTGATAAGAATGACCTCCCCACACAAGTTACACAACTTGTCAACCGCTTTTACGGGGGCGGAAGCTGTGGTCTTTGGCTTCTTTTCTGTCAAGAATTTATGCCCGAACCATGTCTATTGAGGTTCAGCAACATCAGCTGAGACTAGCTTGGGTGGAAGAGCTTGTACTCATTTTTTTAGCTACAACACTTTGTTTCGATGTTACGAATCTTAGATTGCTCTCGATAATTTTTAAAAAACATTCTCGAGGCATTTTGTCTAAGAAGTTACCATCAGGCAAGCAGAGTTCACAATGAATCTTGATCAATTGAGTTGAGAGAATTGTAGAATTTATCCGATTGATGCCATTCTGAAAACCCATGAAGAGGGCCATCCCCTTAAAAAGATCATTGATACGATCCCCAAGGCCTCATAAAAACGTCTCAAATCAAATTTTTGGGGGCTGAAATCTCGTGATTTCATTTCTGAGAATTTGTCGTATTTTAGAGGGAGGGAAGAATTTTGTTAATAAATTTCGAAACAAGATCATCCCATGTTTCAATCCAGATCGAGGGGGGTTCCTCGTTTTTCCAGCCATAACCGGCCTGCCTTCGAGAGAAAACGGAAAAACATAAGTTTAACCGACAGTATTTGGCAACGTTCGGATCTTCCATTGTAAAGTTATCTTGTTGAAATAACGGATGTGAGCCAGTGGTCATCTTTATCATTCCAAAAAATTGCTTTGTTTGACGAAGATTCAGAGACCATGCTTGATCTCAAAGTTATTCGCGGTGATTTCCCGGTATAAGCTATCGCATCCCCTCAGTACCCCTCGGTGGGTGCTTCGAGCAGTTGCGCCATAGTACGATTATCAGCCATCGAACTATGGAGGATTTATCAGTTTCTAAGATTAGATGATTCAAGAGAAGTATTGGTCGAACTTGTGTTTCGACTTCTACGGGCTTGATGAACGAGTGCGCATGCACCACAATAGAAATAAAAAAGAAAATCAAACACTAATTTTTTTTTTGGCTTTTTCAATGAATTATTCACAATTTGATTTTAAAACGGACAATGAGATAAGAACAACATAAACCCAAATAATCTACTTACTTCACGGTAGCTCTCAAAAAGATAAACGCACAGGTGAGCGGAGGAGTAGGAATAGCGCGAAGCTTATTTCTCCTTTCGGGTCGTAGTTCCTCGGAACAACCCTCCTTATACCCACTTTATAGTTTGTTTAAATTTTCAAGGTGAGCCGTTCGTCGTAAGAGACACAAAAGGCAAGTTTTTAAATCTTTTGTTCGAGTTGGGAACCAACAAGTTCACCGGAAGTTATTATGATAATACCTCAGTTGAGAATATTATATTTTGGTATTTTACCAATTTGTGAATTTTATTTCTTTTTTTATGGACAATGTTTTTATATTTTTGGTTTTTCTTTGGTTTTTATCTGATAATTATACTAATAAAAGAAAATGAAAAATATTTTTGTATTTTATATGTTTTTTTTATAAAAGAAAATATTCACAGATTCAAACACAATTTGTCAAACGTAACGATAGTCGGTATCACAGCCTCCCCGGCAACGGCGCCAAAAATTGATTGGTTGATTTTACACTAAATATATAATATATAATAAAATATAAAATATATATAAGTCTAAAAATCAACAAGATCAATAAAACCGAGAAGTAGTATAGAGTGTTCCCGGGTCGTTTATCCCCAACGGCGCGGGATTGGAAAAATCCGAACAGTCGAAGATTTTGAGTTTGAAGAAGAATTGATTTGAGAGATTGAAAAATCAAATTAGATAATAACAAACTAAAACGTTTAAGAAAATACTAAAAATTACATAATTAAGCCTGAAAAAAACGGTAGCAAACGAATCCCGAACAAAGGGGAAAAAAACCTAAAATCTTTAAAAAATAACCCTACTAAAAATTTTCACTTCTAAACTAACTCTACGGACCAAATAACGCAGAATGAAAAAGACTACACCGAAAACGAGTTTCGTTTGACACCAAAAACGGAGTCAACACAAAAACCGTACCACACGCCCGTTCTTTAAAAAATGAAAAGTTGTAAAAATGACTTTTACAAAGTGTTCAAATTTTCCTACAAACTACTAATGACAAAATAAAATTTTCTAAAAAAAGAAAAATATTTTTTTGATAAATTTTGTATTCTTTTATGAAATTTTTAAAAGAGTTTTAACTAAATTAAATATAAAAAAAAACGTAAAATGATAACGAAAAATTCTGAAAATTTTATGAACAAAATACAGACACTCTATACAATCCTAGGAAAAAAAATAAGAAACAAAAGTCAGCTTTACTAAATAATCAGCCGTAAATAAGCTTATACAGCTTATTTAGCTTATAACCGAAAACTTGTATAAAAGGATAGGACCCCTGGACAAATAACGAAAAAAGTCCAAGGGCGCAGCCGGTGAATGTTTGTGTAAAAGGGGAATGTATCCGAGAGGATCACGGGTTTCGCGTCTTGCTCACCCCGGACCTCTGTCTTCCCTTTTTTTTTCTTTTCGAAAACTCAAAGAAGCAAAGTTGTTAAGCTCGTGGGGCTTAACAACTTTGTCTTCTACAACTTTTTCTAAAAAGCACTAAATAAGCTTAAAAATAAGCTTAAAGTCGACAGAATAGCTTAAAGGGCTTAAAAGCTTGCAAAGCTAAGTCATTTGGCTTGTGTGGTCGTTTAAGCTAGGACTTGGCCTAAAATAAGTTAAAGGAAGTCTAAACTAACCTAGATAAGCTTAAAAGGCTAAGAGCTTAAGGCTAAATAAGCTGTAACAGCTTATATGACCAGGAAAGCTAAACAAAGCTTAAAAAGGCTAAAAAGCTAAGCTTGGTACTTAAATAAGCTAGCAAAAAGGGAATAAGCAAAAAAATCTAACTAATTTAACCTAAAAAGCTATGAGGATCAATAATGAGCTTATGAGAAAAACTCAATAAGCCAGAAAAGGAAAATAAGCAATCCTACACTTAAGTAATGCAAAAACAGTCAAAAGCCAAGTTTGGGCTTAAAAATAAGCCAACAAATAAGCTTCCTAAGGTCTGAAAATCAAGGGGCTTATATAAGAGCTTATAGGCTCTTAAAATAAGCCAAGGGATTGGACTTGAGACCACTTAAAAGCTAAGAAAAATAAGCCTAAAATCTCCCCTTTGCACCAGGGGAGACTTAAGCTAAACTTAAGTGGCTTATTTGACAGCTTATAAAAAGCTGTCAAATAAGCTCTAAACAAAAGAGATAAGAACAACTAAAACAGATTTAGTACCTTAGCTTAACAACTTGTGCACAAATTTTGAGCTTTTAAAAATCATTTTTACTTGCTGAATTTTGTAGGTGAAAAAGGCTTAAAGTCTTTTTAAAACTGTTACTAAAAAAGACTTGGGTGTTTTTGACTTAACAAGTCAAAAGACCCAAGGTGTTTGCAGCCTTTTTTATACACACAAAGCACACACTTTTTGATACTTAAACTCAAACTCCAAGTGCTTATGGATTTAAGCACTTGGTGTTTTCTTAAAAAGTCACAGTTTTGAAAAAGGTTTTGAAAAGCTTTGAAAAACAATTTTGAGCCTTAAAAACTTTTGAATCAGCTTTTAATAAGCTTAAAACTTAAGTTTAAATCACACTAAGTTACCTCAACCCATGGACAAAACCATTTTGACCCGTTTTTAAGGTTGACCCAAACACCCCCTTAATTTTTGAAATGGACTTAAAAAGTTATAAAACCTGTTTTAAACTGAAGTTTTTGAAGCACTAATGATAACTAAGCTATAATAAACACTAATAAGCTAAAAAAATAAGTCAAATAAGCACTTGAGTTGATACATTAAGCTAGGACAGAAATGAGCTTAACTTGACAGTTTTAACTAGATTGCATATAAATGAAATAAAAAAAAACATTAAAAGCATTCTTAGACATAAATTATCACTAATAAGCACAATAAGCTAAGGAAATAAGCTAAATGAGCTTATTGCTACAGTAAATAAGCAAAATTGAAAGTAAAGTACCTTTGATCCTTTTGTCAAAAAGGATCCCTTGAAGACCTAAATAAGCTCTAAATTCCTACCCTTGGCTTATAAATAAGCCAAAACTAAGCTGAAAACCAATAAGCCATCCATGTTTAGCCTATTCCTCCAAGCTTTTTTCCAAACATAACTTGCTAATTTCCCTTTGCATTTTTAAAAGTTAGGTGAAAATCTATGTAAGACAAATAATATTAGCTAAATGAGAGCATAAGAGATTTTTAGAAACACTTAGAACTTAGAAAAAAAAAAAAAAAAAAAAATTAAAAAAGTTCCCACTTCAACTGAATATTTCATATAACTTTTTGAAAAAATTGATTACAAGTACATAAAAAAAAAAACTTAACTTAAAAGACACTAAGAATTACTTGCAAACTAACTTAAAAACTACACAAAACACTACATAAGAGAAAAAAAACTACATGGCCACAATGGCTGTTACAAAGCTTTTAAATAGGAAAAACGACTAGGGCTTGGAATCTTTGTCTTCTTCCTTTGTGCTTTCTTCTAGACACATAAACACAAGTGTGTTTGTTTTGTGAGTGCAAAGTCAAGCCAATCCTGGCCCTTTAAAGTCCTTGGGTTTCTTTAGAAGCCATCCGAGCCGTCGATATAGGCTTTGGGAGATGTGGGATTGCCAACTTGGCAATCTTACAGCTGGGAAAGCTAGTGGAGGGAGGGGGGGGGGGGGAAGTGATTACCCATGGTGGTGGTGGTAATCTACAAGGTAAAAACGGGTTTGTAAACCCGTGAGTTGTTTTTTGGGGGAAAACAATGGCGGGAAAAGTTGTTTGGGGAAGACATAGGTGTGTTTGGGGAATTGGCACAAATGGTCCCTCAAAGATATATGCATCTTTGCATCCATCGTCCTTTTTGTTATATAACTTTGGGGACTTGGCAAACCAGTCCCTCAAGATTAAAATGTTATCTTGCAAGACCTCCCTTGTGATTAAAAAGTTAAGGAACTTGACAGCTTTGGCCCTTGTGGTATATCTTTGCAAAAATGGCAGTTTGGCCCTTATCTTCCTTTCTCCTCTTTTCTTCTTTAAATATAAGTTTAGGGATTTAGCAATTTTAACCCTCAAACTTATATTTCTTCACATGTTGACTTTTGGATTTGTCGGGGTTGACTTTGACTTTGACCAGTTGACTTTTCTGTTGACTTTTTGACTTGATTGACTTTTCGGCTTCGATTTGGCTTTGTCTTTCACAGTCTTTTCCATTCCGAGTCCGGTTTTTTGTCCGTTTGGCTATTGTTTTTCGTCCTTTTTCTTAGTGTACCCGTTCCCTGCACAATACAAATTATCAAAAACAAGCAATATTTTGGCATTCTAAGTCCTTTTGGTTATTTTATTCGTTTTTAAAGGAAAAATGTAATTGTAAATTAAGCACATACAAAATCCCCAACTAGGTATTGTCCGAGTCCTCACCACTGTTTTATGAAGTAAACATTTACGAAAACTAAGAATCTAAATCCCCCTCGACTAATAACTTTGAAAAGTAGCAAAGTGTTCGTCAAGGGAAACTAAAGAATCAAAAGCTTCGACAAGTCCCGTTTTCACCATTTTTTATTCATACACTAATTATCCCTAATATTTTTGGATTTTCCTTTTTCTTTTCTCGACTTCCTGTTTGACTTCCTTTATTATATCAGCATTGGGATCATAGAATGAGAAACGCCCATAGAATAATCTACGGATGTCCTGACGGATAAATTCATCGTCCCCGATTTTTCACTAGTTCCAAACCAAGCAATTAAACAAGATCATGTCAATATAAGTCTAAATGCTAAGTACTCATACTTATGACTTGTGAACTTTTAACTCCCAACATGAATGTATGATTTAAATGTGTGTACTCATTTCAACTCAATCATAGATCAACTTATTTCCATAGTCGTAATTCAAGATGAATCATGACTCAAAGCAACAACTTATTAGGACCTTGTAACTTGATTTTAAAGAACGAGATTTTAACTGTAGAACTTTTTGCAACATCTTCATCATTATAATCATAAGTTCTTAAAGCTAGGAATGCGTTGCTTAGTTTGAACACCTACCTAGGCCTCGCTCCCTAGTAGGATATCACAACCAACGACCGGTGTTCTTAGTTTGAAAACCCACCCCGTTGCTAGCGTATGGGAAATCACAATCAACACCTTCTCCTAATATGGCAAAGGATTGTGTCTTAGTTTTGAACCCTCACCTAGACCTCGCTTCCTGGTGAGATATCACAACACACCAAATCCTTAGAAGTAAAGATGTCTTAGTTTGAACCCCCACCTCGTGGTTAGCGGAGTGGGATATCACGACACATCTTTTACTTGCTCCATATAATCAAATGTATGCTTCATTGGCACAATTTCAATATTCATGCATTTTTGCATTCATACTTCATTCATGCTTCTTTGGCATTTTAACTTTCGAATTATTAAGAACAGAAAAATCTCGCTTTAAAGAATCAAGTTACAAATTTGAAGCTTTTTCTAAAAACATCGATTAACTTAGTTGAATTGAATTGAGCACGTATGATTAGGTGGATTAGAAGCTCAAGGAGAAAAGCCCACAAGTTACTCATATAAGTTTTAGAAGAATCTTGCTCAGCACATAAAACGTAATATTTAAACTCTAATCACTACTGTTCCTTACACCACTCTATCACTTCTTGTTCTTCACCTTATTAAAATTCGAAGCAATCGAATTCGTGAAAGCTTAGCCTACAAACGGTAAGTTGAGGAACTAGCTAGGGCTCAACACGCCCGATCGAGTCAAAAATTATTCTCATTCTACCCATTAGGAAAGTCAAAACTGTGACAAAACACTTATTTTATTTTTGAAATTTTTTTTAAAATTTTTCAATTTTTTTGGTATTTTTGCAAAAATTTGGTGGTAAAAACGGGATTACGTGATAACAACGACTGCAGGCAAAAATCAAATCGAAGATCCCCCCCATACTAGAACTAAACATCGTCCTCGATGTTTCAAAGGGGTTCCTACGTAAATCTAAGGCCGTTTATGAAGTGTGCCAAAAGATAAAACGTTAGTCGATTAGATTTGGATACTGGATTCCCAAACTGAAGCTGAGGATGTGAAACTCTTGTGGATACTTGAGAGTCTTCACAAACCGGGAAATCCTGGACATACAATACAAAGCACACAAAACATGGACAAAACACGGGTAATGGAAAATGAAAGCCTTCTCACACAAAAACACTTATTTATTACTACTACTGATAAGCATGGGGTGCCTCCCACGAAGCGCTTGTTTAGGGTCCCGACGCTTGACCCGTCCCCCGAATTTATTGGTCCATGGGGAACGTTTGGAGATCTGGGACAACCTCGGTTGGTATGTCCCCTCCAAAGTAGTGTTTTATACGATGACCATTCACTTTAAAGTTGGGCCCGGAGTTTTGAGATAACTCGACGGTGCCATAAGGAAATACTTGGACAATGGTGAATGGTCCAGACCAACGGGATTTCAATTTGCCCGAGAAAATCTTCAGTCTAGAGTTGAAGAGGAGAACACGATCACCAACGTTGAAAACGCGGTTTTTGATCTTAGCATCGTGTATCCTCTTGGTTTTCTCTTTATAGATCAAAGAGTTTTCGTAGGCTTGATCACGAAGTTCATTTAGTTCATTCAGTTGAACTTTCCTGTGATCACCCGCAGTTTGAACATCAAAATTTGTATGCTTGAGGGCCCAGTAGGCTTTGTGCTCTAACTCGATCGGTAGATGACATGCCTTCCCGTACACAAGCTTATATGGAGTACACCCGATGGGTGTTTTGTAAGCTGTGCGGAAGGCCCATAAAGCATCATCTAATTTATCCGACCAGGAGGCACGATTTTCTCCCACGGTTCTCTCAAGAATACGCTTTAAACCACGATTTGACACCTCAACTTGCCCACTTGTTTGTGGGTGATATGCGGTGGAGAGACGATGAGTTACTCCATACTTAAGCATGACCTTTGTAAATTGGTCATTGCAAAAGTGAGTTCCGCGATCACTTATGATAGCTCGGGGTGCACCAAATCGAGAGAAGAGAGTTTTCAAAAATTTACAAACAACTCGGGCATCATTGGTGGGGAGCGCTTTTGCTTCAACCCATTTTGACAAGTAGTCAACAGCCACGAGTATGTACTTGTTCCCTCTTGAAGACGGGAACGGCCCCATAAAATCAATGCCCCAGATGTCAAAGATTTCGCAAACTTGGATGGAGTTTTGTGGCATCTCATCACGTTGCGTAATTTTTCCTTGACGTTGACAAATGTCACAACGGGTGACAAAGTCATGGGCATCCTTGTAGATGGTGGGCCAATAGAATCCTGAATCGAAGATTTTTCTTGCTGTGTAATTGGCACCATAGTGTCCCCCAGTAGGTCCACTGTGGCAAGCTTTGAGAATGTCTAAAGCTTCTTGCCTAGAAACACAACGTCTTATCACCTGATCAGCACAGATCTTAAACAGGAAGGGATCATCCCAGAAATAATGTTTGACATCCTTGAAGAATTTATTTTTTAGTTGGGATGTCATTCCCTTGATAACGAATTTCCCAGCATGGTAGTTTGCAAAATCCGCAAACCATGGGGTACCTCGATCTTAAAGAGCAACAGAACCAAGAGTCTCGAGAGGAAATGCTTCATTGATTTCTTTGTTCTCGAGTTTGTCTTGATGAGGGTTTTCAAGTCTGGACAGATGATCGGCGGTGAGATTCTCAGCTCCTTTTTTGTCTCGAATTTCAATATTAGATTCTTGGAGCAATAGGATCCACCGCATGAGTCTTGCCTTAGAATCCTTCTTGGCAAAGAGATACTTGATGGCAGAATGGTCAGTATACACTATGCTTTTGGACATAACAAGATATGACCGGAATTTCTCAAAGGCATACACTACGGCAAGTAATTCCTTTTCGGTAGTAGTGTAGTGAGTTTGAGCCTCGTTCATAGTCTTGCTAGCATAGTGTATAGGTTGGAAATGCTTGTTTTTTCTTTGCCCGAGGACTGCCCCAATTGCGAAGTCGCTAGCATCGCACATCAGTTCAAAGGGCAAGTCCCAGTCGGGAGTAATTAAGATCGGAGCCTCAGTCAATTTTCTTTTGAGTGTATTAAAGGAATCGATACACTCTTCAGAGAAGAAAAATGGAGTCTCTTTTTCAAGCAAATGAGTCATAGGACGGGCAATTTTTGAGAAGTCCTGAATGAATCGTCGGTAAAAACCGGCGTGCCCAAGGAAACTACGGACACCTTTGACAGTAGTCGGATGAGGGAGTTTAGCTATTACTTCGACTTTAGCTCTATCAACCTCAAGTCCCGACTTAGAAATTTTGTGTCCGAGAACAATGCCTTCCTTCACCATAAAATGGCTCTTCTCCCAGTTTAAAGACAAATTGGTGTCTTCACACCGCTTCAACATTTTTTCCAAATAGGATAGGCACGTAGAGAAAGAGTCCCCGAAGACCAAAAAGTCATCCATAAATACTTCCATCGTTTTTTCAATCATATCGTGGAAGATTGCCATCATCACGTTGGAATGTACCCGGAGCATTGCATACCCAAAGGCTGCGACGATAGCGATAGTATCCGTAGGTACAAGTAAAAGGTTTCTGTTTCTTGATCTTTTGGGTCAATGGATCTGAAAATAACCCAGAACCATCGAGAAACAGTATATTGGTTTCCTGGCTAATACTTTCGAGCATTTGGTCATGAAGGGCAAAGGGAAGTGAATCATTTCGGTGGCTTCTCATTAAGCTTTCTGTAATCAATACATACTCCCATCCGTGACCACTCGCGTAGGATCAGTTCATTCCATCATTTTGTATGACGGTCCATTACCTCTTTCTTAGTAAACAGTGTACCGGCTTACCCAAAGGGCTGTCAGAGATGGGGTAAATCACTCCAGCGTCAAGGAGTTTTCAACCTCCTTCTTGATAACTCGTGGATTTTGGTTTAACCCATCTCTGAACTTTCCACAGATGGTTCGTAGTCCGCTACTTCATTAGAATTTGTGAGTACAAAATTATGGGTTAACACCCTTTATATCGAATGAGTTTCCAAGCGATGGCTCCGCTGTGGGACTTGAGAACCTTGAGAAGAGCTTGCCTTTTCCTCACTTTTAAGTCTTTAGCAATTATGACAATGCAACGTGTCTTCACCTTTCTACAAATGCGTATCAAGATGGGGTGGCATTCCTTGAGTTCACCTCGGGAGGTTCATCAACGGAAGATTAAAACGTTTTAGCTTCACAGAAGTTTTGTGTTTCTTTCCTAACTCAGGGCAGATAATTGCTCATGATTTGCGGAGGGGGGGGTGTGTTCACTGTTCAAAATGCTTCGCTAGAAGCAGTATGTCCCCCCTCAGGATCCTGATAATTGGATCAACTCAGAGAAGTTTGGATCATCTACTAAAGCAAGAATGAATCTGCTTCTTCAAATAAAAGAAAATCACGTCCCCGAAAGGAGTGAGATTTTGGGAGAAGCATAGAAACAAAGCTGTCAAAATATGGAGTGGAATTGGCCACTACTGCGATCACAGTTGAATCCTAAAGGACCTCATGAGAATACTCATCACAAGCCATAACAATTACGTCGATTTTGTTATCGTCAATAATGGTTGTAATCCGTATGTGATATCTTGAAGATTTGGTCCAGATTGAATTGATGGCCACCTTGCCAACACGAAGGTAATCTCACCTTCACAAACATCTATCAAAGCATGACTTTTAAACTGTTTTTTCAAGAACATTCGCCCGAAATTAAAGGTACTCCGTGGTCTGGTTCAAAATCAGCAACTACGAAGTCAGCTTGGAATTGAATTTTCCCACATTTACAAAGACATCTTCACAGCATACCGATCGTTTAGTGATCGAACGGTCACCTAGTTCTAGTGTCATGCAAGTCATGGTCAATTCAGGAAAGAGATAGATCGTTCCATACAGAATAACGCATGGGATTAATGATCCTACCAATATCGGCCAAATGCGTTGCATGTATCTTAAAACCCTGTAAATTCACAGGGAATCAGAAAATACCCAGGTCTCCAAGTTTCTTGGTAACTTGTTGAGGATTCCCGCTGAATCATATCCATTCAAAGGAATTTCTTGCCAATTCACTTCAAATTTTTCTTTTTGTTTCCAATCACAAGTTTTTAAAGTCGAAGCAAATTTAGGCATGAGCATCAAGCATCGGTAAAGCTAATCCGAAACTCAATCTCTAAAGATTCATAGAATTTCTCATTTGGTCGTTAGCTTTTCCTTGCGCCTTTCATCATTTCTCTTGAGAGGAAATGAATTGATGCTTTAGGAACAGGATAACAACATGAGCAACATTGGGCTCAAGATTTGATTACGAAGACTGAATTTGAACAACAGGAGGTTGACGTCTTCGTGCTTCCCGTTATTAGTAGAGGCATCGTGTCGAATGTCACCTCGGCGTCAATATTAACAGCTTTTCGGTTTTCCTTGGATGGTACACTACTCGGAGTGATACCTTTTAATCATTCCTTGGGTTGGTAACATGTTTACCAGGAATAGTTCAGAGACCGAAGTAGAAGCTGATTAGCAGTAACAAATCTGAAACTGTCATCAAATTTCCCATTTGGGATTGCAGGTTTTTGACCTTGGTTTTTGCCATGTTTCTCACACTGCATCATATGGCTGTGACATATCTTCAAAAATCTGTTTTTTTGACACACCGTGTGTCTGAGGACAGTCCTTGATCGAGCCACTGTTGATTGACCGAAAGGTCGATAAATATGACCTTAAACTTAGGTTGAAATTGATCTCCTCTGTTTGATTGAATTATTTATTCTCAGTTGAAATTGTTTTGACTATTTGCATGAGAATTCTGAACTGGAGGAAACCAGGAGTCGAATTTGATTTGAGACCATCGAGGTCGATAACCAAATTAGCTTGAGTGTTGGTGGTGTGAGTTTTTTTGAAATTGGCCGCAGCGGACCTGGGACACATACATTGGAGTTGTCATGGTATATGTTCTGTAGTGCTGTATCTTTTGATAAGAGAAAGGACCTCCCCCACAAGTTACACAAAAACTTTGTTCTAAACCGCTTTTACGGGGCGAAAGCTTGGGGTTTGGTTCTTTCCTGTCGACAAATAATGCCCGAAACCATGTCTTTGAGTTCAGCAACATCAGATGAGAACGCTTGGTGGAAGAGCTGTACTCATTTAGCTACAACACTTGTTTCTTGGTTGTACGTACTTAGACTTGCTCTCGATGATTTTTTAAACATTCTCGAGGCATTATTGTCTAAAGAATTACCACCGCAGCAGAGTCAACGAATCTTGATCAATTAGTTGAGGGAATTGTTAGAATGTATCGAGTTGATTCAATTCTGAAAACCCATGAGGAGGCATCCTCTTAAAAATCAATTTGAAAACATCCGCAACCTCATCAAACTCTTATCAAATTGTTGCTGAAATCTATCGTGATTTCATTTCTAATTTCTGTCGTTTTAGAGGAGAGGGAAGAATTTGTTAATAAATTTAAAACAAGATCAGCCTTGTTTACAATCGATCGAGGGGGTTTCTTTTCTAGCCAAATCCGGCTGCCCCTTCGAGAAAAACGGAAAAGCATAAGTTTAACGAACCGTATTTGGACGTTCGAAATCGTTCATTGTAAAGTGATCTGTGAAATAACGATTAGCATGTGGTCTTCTTTATCATTTCCAAAAAAATTGCTTGTTTTTGGACAAGATTTCAGAAGACCATGCTTGAATCTCAAACATTATTCGCGGTGATTTCCGGAATAACTATCGCATCCTCGTAACCCTCGTGGGTGCTTCGAGCAGTGCGCCAATAGTAACGATAATCAGCCATCGTAAACTATGGGAGGATTATCAGGTTTCTCAAGATTGATGATTCAACATAAGTGTTTTTCCCCGGACTTGTGTTGTCGACCGTCTACCGCTTGAGAACGAGTGCGCATGCACAAAAATAGAAATTTTAAAAAGAAAATTTACACTAATTTTTTTTCTTTTTGGTTTTTTAATGATTTATTCACAACGTATTTTACCGGACAATGAGATAAGACAACTTAAACCAAATAATCTACTTACTTCACGGTAACTCTCAAAAAGATAAACGCACAGGTGAGCGGAGGAGTAGGAATAGCGCGAAGCCATATTTCCTCCTTTCGGGTCAAGTTCCTCGGAACAACCCACTTAACCCACTTTATAGTTTTGTTTAACGTTTCAAGGTGAGGCCATATGTCTAAAATACACAAATGGCAAGTTTTAAATCTTTTGTTCAGTTGGAACCAACAAGTCACTCGTAAGTTATTATGATAATACCTCTTAGAATATTATATTTTGATGTATTTAACCAATTTGTGAATTTTATTGATATAAAGACAATGTTTTTTCTAATCTTTTGGTTTATTTTAAATGATAATTATACGTAAAAGAAAATGAAAATATTTATTGTACTTTTATTTTATATATAATATTCACAAGCTATCAAACACAAATGCCAAACGTACACGATAGACGATTCACAGCCTCCGCTAAGGCCCAGGCAACAGCGCCAAAAATTGACCGTCCAAACCACACTAAAAATATTATAATATATAATAAATTATTAAATATATATAAATAAGTGTAATCTGCAAACAAAATCAATAATACCGAGAATGTACATGAATTTTCCTCCCGGGTCGTTTTATCCCCAACGAGGCTGACTGGAGAATCGATACAGTCCTAGATTGATTTTGAAGGAGAAAAAAGATTTGAGAGTGCAGGAAGTAAATAAACAATAAAAAACAAAACGTTAAGAAAAACCTAAAAATTAAGAAATTAAGCTAGAAAACGAGAGCACGAATCTCGAACAAAGGGCTAAAACCTAAAAACTTCAAAATTAACCCTACGAATGAGAAATTTCACTTCAAACTACTCTAGGGAACAAATAACGAAGAATGAAAAAGACTAGACCGAAAACGGAGTTCGTTTGACCCAAAAACGAGTCAAGACAAAAACCGCACCCGGAACCGTTCTTTAAAAATCAAAAAGTTGTAAAAATGACCCTACGAAATTTTTTATATTTTTCCTACAAACTATATGGCTAAATAAAATTTTCTAAAAAAGAAAAATATTTTTTTGATAATTTTTGTATTTTTTATGAATTTTTTAAACTTTTAACGAAATTAAATTATAAAAAATAGTAAATGACTTTGAAAAATTCTGAAATTTTTTCTAAAAATACTAGACACCTAGATTAACCTACGAAAAATAAGAAACAAAAAGATTGCTTATAAATAAGCCCTCAAATAAGCTGTAACAGCTTATTAGCTTTAAAGCCTAAAACGTGTATAAGTACCAAGCCCCTTGAGTCTTTAACGAAAAAGACCCAAGGGCGCAGCGGTACTAGTGTGTAAAAAAGGGGGAATGTATCGAGGGGTACCGGGTTCGAGTCTTGCTCACCCGGGTCCCTTGTCTTTCCCTCTTTTTTTTTCGAAAACTTTGTGAAGCAAAGTTGTTAAGCTCGTGGGGCTTAACAACTTTGTCAACTACCACTTTTTCTAAAAAGCTCTAAATAAGCTGAAAAATAGCTTATAAAATACTTAAGCTAAACCTTGGACAAAATAAGCTAAAGGGACTCCTAAGCTAGCCTAATAAGCACTAAGGAGCTTAAAAGCTAAGACTAAATAAGCTAAAAAAAAGGGCTTAATGACAGAAGCTGAAACAAGCTTAAAGGGCTAAAAGCTTAACCTTTTGGACAAATAAGCTAGGAAAAAGGCCAAAGAAGCTTAACAACTAACTATACTAACCTAAAAAAGCTACTAGGAACAAAATGAGCTTATGAAATAAGCTGAATAAGCCATAATGAAAAATAAGCAGTCCTACACTATTACTAGGCTAAAAACAGTCAAAGAGCTAGTTTGAGCTTAAAAATAAGCCATCAAATAAGCTTGCTAAGGGCTGAAAAGAAAAGGGCTTATCAAAAGGCTTATAGACTCTCAAAATAAGCCAAGAACTTGGGCTTTAGTACACTTAAAGCTTAAGAAAAAGAAGCTTAAAATCTCCCCTTTGCACCAGGGGAGATTAAAGCTTAACACAAGTGGCTTATTTGACAGCTTTCTAAAAGCTGTCAAATAAGCTCAAAACTAAAAAATAAGCTTAAACAGCTTAAGTATACTATGAAGTAGACTTGTGCACCAATTTTTGACTTTTAAAACTCATTTAAAACTGCTGAATTTTGACAGTGAAAAAGGGACTTTAGTTTTTAAAACTGCTACTTAAAACACTTGGTGGTTTTTTGAATCAAAAGTCAAAAGACCAAGGGGTGTTGACAGCTTGAAATAAACACACAAAACACACACTTTTTTTTGAACCTTACCTCAAAATCCAAGTGCTTATCTAAATAAGCACTTGTGGTTTTTTTTAAAATCACAATTTTAAAGTTGGTTTAGAAAACTTTTGAAAAACAATTTTCAAACTAAAAAACTTATAAAAACAGCTTCTAACCAGCTTAATTCTTAAGCTAAAACTAGCTTGAGTACCACAACCCATACACAAAGCTATTTTGACCCGTTTTCCATGTTAACCCAAACACCCCTTTAATTTTTAAAAGAGTGATTTTAAACTTATAAAGACTACTTAAACTGAAATTTTTAAAGGACAAAAAATACTTAAGCTATTTAAGACATTAAAAAGATAAAAAGAAAAACAAATAAGCACTTAAAAAGGAGAATAAGCTAGGGACAGTTATAAGCACTTTTAGACAGTTTTGACCAAATTGCATAAAAATGAAATGACAAGCACTAACAAGCAAACTTTAGCATACATTAACACTAATAAGCACAAAAACAGTAGTAAGCTAAGAAAATAAGCCAAAAAAAGCTTATTGCTACAGTAATAAGCAAAATTTTAACAAGTAATGTACCTTCTATCCTTTGCTCAAAAAGGATCTTTGGGACCTAAATAGCTCTAAATTTCCTACCCCAGCTTGTAATTAAGCTTAACTAAGCTAAAACCCAATAAGCCATCCATAATAGCTTATTCATCCATGCTTTTCAATCCAACAGTACTTTCTACTTTCTTGTGAATTTTTCTTGAAAATTTTCTAAAAATGTTTACAAGACAGTTTATATGATAGCTTAAATGATTTGAAGAAAACTTGAAACCTTAGAACACAAATAAGAAAAGCTTACTGAAATTTTCATTAAACCAAAGTGAATTACAAGTACATAAAAAAAACTTTTAACTTAAAAATACTAAGAACTACTTGTAAAACTAACTTAAAACTACTTGTCAGCCATAATGGCTTTTACAAAGCTTTTATAGGAAAAAAAGACTAGGTCTTTGTGTCTTCTTGTCTTCTTTCACTTGTGCTTTCTTGTAGACACAACAAGTGAGGTGTGCTTGTTGTGTGAGTGTAAAGTCAAGCAAATCCTGGCCCTCTAACCGAAATAAGCTTGATGTTTGTAGGATTCATCAAAACCTCGAAATTGCTTTGAGGGATTGTGGGATTGCCAAGCTTGTCAATCTTACGCCTGGAAAGCTTAATGAGGGGGGGGGGGCAAGTGATTATCCATGGGGTGGTTTGGGTTGCAGGGTAAAAGTGATGAGGCTAACCCGTGAGATGGTTGTGGGGGAAAAAGGCGGGAAAAAGAGTTATAAAAAAAAGGTAAGGGGTGACAGGGAAAGGTTTGTGGTTTGGGCAACATTAGTCCCTCATGGTGTTAAGCCCCTTTGCATTCATGGTCCTTGTGGTTAAATAACTTTGGGGACTTGGCAAATTAAGTCCCCAAAAGTTATAACACTAATTGCAGTACACGTCCTTGGTGTATATAAGTCTTTGGACTTGGCAGGAATGCCCCTTGGAGTACAACTTTGCCAATTTGGCAGCTTTCACCCTTCTCTTCTTTTTCTTCTTTTTTTCTTCATTAAACAAGTTTAGGATTTGGCAATTTTAACCCTTAAACTTATTTTTCTTCACATGTTGACTTTTGGATTTGTCGGGGTTGACTTGGGTTGACTTTTCAGGCTTGGGCTTGGACTTTGACTTTGTCTTTTCCTTGCTTTTCCATTCCGAGTCCGGTTTTGTCGTTTTGGCTTCGTTTTTCGTCCTTTTCTTAGATATCCGTTCCTGCATAATACAATTAGCAAAACAAGCGTATATTTGGCATTTTAAGTCCGTTTTTGGTTATTTTAGCTCGTTTTTAAAGGTAAAAGGTATGTGTAATTAAACACATACCAATAATCAAATCAATTTTTGTTTCTAATTCAAATCATTGTCCGAACAACAAACGTGTTTCAATTTCACAAATCGTTGGGGAATAACGACCCGGGAATCATACTTCCCGGTTAATATACGTATTATATTATATATATATATATATATATATATATATATATATATATATATATATATATTTGTGAAGATTTTCCTTTTTACCTTTGTCCTCATGGTAATTTTGAATTTTCTATCATAATATATTTTATACCTTACGAGTATGCTTAACTTTGATCAAATTTTTGGCGCCGTTGTCGGGGATTTGTGATTAAGATTCTTTCGTTTGAAGTTTGTTGATCGTGTTTTGAAGAACCTTTCATTTTCAAAAGTTACGCTTTTATAAAATAATAAGAATAAAAATAATAAAAAGTAAAAAATATTTTTCTTTTCTTTTATTAGTATAATTATCATATAAAAAAAAAATTGTTCATAAAAAAAATAAAAAAATAAACAAAGTTGGTAAAAGAACACCAACAAATAATACCTTCAATTGAGGTATTATCCATAATAAGTTTCCAACTCGAATCAAAGATTTAAAAACTTGCCATTTTGTGTCATTTACGAGGAACGACTCACCTTAAAAAGTAAAAATTTTAAGAGTTACCGTGAAGTAAATTTGATTATTTGCTTTAAGTTTTCTTCTCATTATCCGTTAAAATAGATTGTTAAAAAAAATTAGTTTAAAATTTCTTTTTCTATTTTGTGCATGCGCACTCGTTCTCAAACCCGCAACTGTAACCGTCCAACAACAGCCCCATACGGCTTGTTGTATGACACCATTAATTTAGAATAACCTGTTTCATAATCCACCAAGTTCAATGGGCCGATAACCGACTATGCAGAAATGCTACCAGAGCAACCCACCGAGGGGACGAGGATTCATCATAATTCCCAGAATCAACACAAAATGATTAACGCATGGTTTGATCAATCTTGTTCAAACAAAGCAAATTATCGACATATAAGAGATCCACATGCTCACATCCGTTATTTCAACAAAATCACCTCAACGATGAGATTCCCGAACGTCCCGAGCACGTCAATTAAGCTTATGCTTTTCCCATTTTCCCTCGAAGGTTCAACCCAGATTTGGCTAGAAAAAGAACCTCCTCGATCAATTTTGACATGGGATGATCTTGTTTTAAATTTCATTAATCAATTCTTTCCTCCTTAAAAAACGACAAATCTTCGAAACGAAATCACAAGATTTCAACAAAGATTTGATGAATCGTTTTACGAGGCTTGGGATCGATTTAATGATCTTCTTCGAGCATGCCCACGTCACGGATTTTTAGAACTACATCAACTAGATACGTTTTACAATGCCTTAAATGCTAATGATCAAGATTTGTTGAATTTCGTTACGGGTGGAAACTTTTTAGATAAGATGCCTCGTGAATGCTTGAAAATTATCGAGAGTAAATCCAAAGTTCGTAATTCACGAAACAAGACAGTCGTTGCCAAAGCAGAGTTTCGATTCCATCTACCCTCGATTCATCCCAATGTCTGCTAGCTCATTACAAACCGAAGTTTTCAGAACTTAAGATATGATGAAACTGTGCATCTACAAGCAAAAGCCAAGCTCCCTTGCCCTAACAGCGGTGCGAAGCAAAAGTAGTGGATAACTTGTAGAGGTGTCATTCTTATCGAAATGTTCCAGCCACAGATAGGCAATGTTTATAGAGATCAACAGTCAAGAGTACCGTTCGCACGCACTGCAGCTAATTTTCAATCAATCGCGGAAATAACATTCTAGGACCTCCGATGGTTGCAAATGCAAAATCCACGACCTCCCCTGGTTTTTCTCCGTTTCAAACATTCAAAACCGTTTTAATCACAAATACACAAAGGAATAATTCCAAACCAAAATCGGGAACCAAAGTTTCAATCAAAACCGTGGAAAATAACTTCTACCAAATGGCGACACATTAGCAAAAGTGTATCAACCTCCGACTAGTCAACCACCAGTTTACCAAGCTCAACCTTATCAAGCTCCTGCTCAGCAAATGCAAGGTGTTTCAAAGACCAATTTTGAGAATTATGTCAAGGCTAATGATGCTGTATTGAGAAATATGCAAAATCAGGGCCAAGGTTTACAAAACCAGATGACAAATTTAACGGAGATGCTTTCTAAGTTCGTAAATTCCAATACCGCTTCATCTTCAAATTCAGGTACTCTTCCAAGTAACATGGTTACTAACCCGAAGGAAGACTTGAAGGGTATTACTACCAGAAGTGGTATTGCTTACAAAGGACCTACGATTCCTATTACTTCTTCTCCTCAAGTAATGGAACGTAGAACCGAGGTGACAAAGGACATGATCTTTCCTACTAACAACTGAATTACCGAAGACGTCCAACCTCCGGTTGTCCCAGTTGAAAACCAAAATCCAGTTTCTGAGCCAGATGTTGTTCCAGTTAGTGCACCGATGCCTAACCCAAAACCGTCAATTCCTTATCCTTCGAGGCGAAATGATGAGAGGCGCCATGAAAACGCTGACGAACTAAAAGAGAAATTCCACAAAATCTTCAAAGATATGAGTTTCGAAATTAATTTCATGGATGCTTTGACTTTAATGCCCAAGTTTGCTTCAACTCTTAAAGCCTTAATCGGAAATAAAGAAAAGCTTAGTGAGATGGCTAGAACCCCTTTGAACGAACATTGCTCGGCGGTCATACTTAACAAGTTACCCGAAAAACTTGGTGACCCCGGCAGATTCCTTATTCCATGTAAATTTCCCAGAATGGATGAGTGCTTAGCCTTGGCCGATCTTGGCGCTAGCATAAATCTCATGCCATTTTCCGTGTGGAAAAAGCTTAACCTTCCAAACCTGACTCCAACGTGCATGACACTAGAACTAGCGGACCGTTCGATCTCACGACCAATCGGTATTGCTAAAGATGTCAACGTTAAAGTTGGTGTATTCCAGTTTCCAGCCGACTTCGTGGTCGTAGATTTTGAACCAGACCCTCGAGTACCTCTAATTCTCGGGAGGTGTTTTCTTAAGACCAGTCGTGCTTTGATAGACGTGTACGAAGGTGAATTAACCCTTCGAGTAGACAATGAGGCCATTACTTATAAGAAGTAATGTTTAACATCTTTAAAAGTATTTTTCTTTGTTGGGACGACATTCCCTTGACAATAAACTTTCCCGCATGGTAGTTTGCGAAATCTGCAAACCATGGGGTACTATCATCTTTAAGAGCAATAGATCCAAGGGTTTCGAGAGGAAATGCTTCATTTATTTCCTTGTTCTCGAACTTATCTTGGTGAGGATTTTCCAGTCTTGAAAGATGATCTGCAGCAAGATTTTCTGCTCCTTTTTTGTCTCGAATTTCAATATCAAATTCTTGGAGCAATAGGATCCACCGCATGAGTCTTGCCTTAGCATCCTTTTTGGCAAAAAGATACTTGATGGCAGAATGGTCAGTATACACTATGCTTTTGGACATAACAAGATATGAACGGAATTTCTCAAAGGCATACACTACGGCAAGTAATTCTTTTTCGGTCGTAGTGTAATGAGTTTGAGCCTCGTTCATAGTCTTGCTAGCATAGTGTATAGGTTGAAAATGCTTGTTTTTTCTTTGCCCGAGGACTGCCCCAATTGCAAAGTCGCTTGCATCACACATTAGTTCAAAGGGCAAGTCCCAGTCGGGAGCAATTAAGATCGGAGCCTCAGTCAATTTTCTTTTGAGTGTATTAAAGGATTCGATACACTCTTCTGAGAAGAAAAATGGAGTCTCTTTTTCAAGCAAATGAGTCATAGGACGGGCAATTTTTGAAAAGTCCTGAATGAATCGTCGGTAAAAACCGGCGTGCCCAAGGAAACTACGGACACCTTTCACAGTAGTCGGATGAGGGAGGGGCAGGGCCCCTTGGTTATAACTTCTACTTTAGACGATCAACCTCAATTCCCGACTTGTGAAATTTTGTGTCCGAGAACAATGCCTTCCTTCACCATAAAATGGCTCTTCTCCCAGTTTAAAGACAAATTGGTGTCTTCACACCTCTTCAACATCTTTTCCAAATGGGATAGGCACGTAGAGAAAGAGTCCCCGAAGACCGAAAAGTCATCCATAAATACTTCCATCGTTTTTTCAATCATATCGTGGAAGATTGCCATCATACATCGTTGGAACGTGCCAG
Source organism: Tanacetum coccineum (assembly GCA_026074375.1). Taxonomy (NCBI): domain Eukaryota; kingdom Viridiplantae; phylum Streptophyta; class Magnoliopsida; order Asterales; family Asteraceae; genus Tanacetum; species Tanacetum coccineum. The sequence goes on along the minus strand of BQNB010000675.1, from coordinate 59,635 downwards.
GAGCATTGCATAGCCCAAAAGGCATGCGACGATAGGCGAAAGTTCCGTATGGGCAAGTAAAGGTTGTCTTTTCTTGATCTTTTGGGTCAATTGGGATCTGAAAATAACCCGAGAAGCCATCGAGGAAACAGTAGTATTGGTTTCCTGCTAGTCTTTCGAGCATTTGGTCCATGAAGGGCAATGGGAAGTGATCTTTCCGGGTGGCTTCTTAAGCTTTCTGTAATCAATACATATCGCCATCCCGTGACCAATCGAGTAGGGAATCAGTCATTTTCACATTTCGTGATGACGGTCATGCCTCCTTTTTTGGGTACACAGTGTACCGGGCTTACCCAAGGGACTTTCAGAGATGGGGTAAACTCAATCCGGCCGTCAAGGGTTTTTCAAACACTCCTTCTGATAACGTCATGGATTTTTGGGTTTTACCCTTCTCTGACTTTGCCACAGATGGTTCGTAGTCCTCTTCCATTTAGAATTTTGTGAGTACAAAATTCTGGGTTAACTCCTTTATATCGGAGAGTTTTCAAAGCGGATGGCCTCGCTTGTGGGATTTGTGAACCTTGACGATAGCCGCCTTTTCCTCTTCTTTTAAGTATTTCAGCAATTATGCAGGCAACTTGTCGTCACCTCTAAAAATGCGTATTTAGTTGGGGTGGCAATTCTTGTGTTCAACTCGGGGGTTCATCAACGGAAGATTCAAACGTTTTATCTTTCACAAGATTTGAGTTCTTTCCTACTCCAGGTAGATATTGTTCTTGATTTGGGAGGGGGAGTGGTGGGTCACTGTTCAATAATTGCTGTAGTAGTAAGGATGATCGCATCAGGATCCTGATACGTTGGATCAATTCAGATGACGTTGGTCATCTTCTAGAGCAAGAACGAATCTGCTTCTTCAAACTAAAAAGGAAATCACTGTCCCCGAAAGGAGTGAGAATTTAGAGAAGCAGTAGAAAACAATAGGCTCAAAAGATGGAGTGGAAATTGCACTCGCGATCCGTTTGAAATGATCCTAGGACTCTTGAGAATACTCATCACAAGACCATATCAATGTCGTCGATTGTGTTTACCGCTCATATGAGTTGTAATCAGCTGTGTTTCTGGAAGTTTAGGTCCAGATTGAATGTGATGGCCTCATTGCCAACACGAAGGGTTAATCTCACCTTCATATAAACATCTATAAGCATGACTGGTTTTCAAGAAACATCGCCCGAGATTAAAGGTTACTGGGGGTCTGGGTTCAAATAATCAACAACTACGAAGGTCAGCTGGAATTAGAATTTTCCCACATTACAAAGACATTTCAGCGATTACCGATCTGTGTAGTGATCGACGGTCAGCTTAGTTCTAGTGTCATTGGGCAAGTCGGGTCAATTCAAGAAGAGATAGATTTGTTCCATACAAGAATATAGCATGACGATTAATGCTCGCACCAAGATCGGCCAAAGGCGTTGCATGTTGTAATCCCTGTAAATCACATGGGAATCAGGGAAATCGGCCAGGGTCTCCAAGTTTCTTTGGTAACTTGTTGAGGATGACTGCTGAACAGTTCTCATTCAAAGGAGTTCTTGCCAATTCGCTCAATTTTTCTTTGTTTCCAATTAAGGTTTTTAAAGTCGAAGCAAATTTAGGCATGAGCATCAAGGCATCGGTAAAGCTAATCTCGAAACTCAAAATCTCTAAAGATTTCATAGAATTTTTCGATTTGGTCGTTAGCTTTTTCCTTGCGCCTATTCATCATTTCTTCTTGATGGAAATGGTAATTGATGCTTTAGAATTGTAGTAACAAAGGCAAGCAACAACAGGAGCAACATTGGGCTCAGGATTTTGGATTTACGAGACTGAATTTAGAACATACAGGAGGTTGGACCTCTTCAGTGCTTCCGTTATTGGAAGGAGGCATCGGTGTTCCCTTGTCATCTCGGTGTCATGATAAACTGCTTTCGGTCCTTGGAAGGTAACACCACTTCCGGGTAGTGATACCTTTTAAATTTCCTTTGCGGTTGGTAACAGTGTACCAGGAAGAGTTCCAGAACGGAAGTAGAAAGCTGTATTAGCAGTAACATTTTTGAAAGCATGTCTGTCCATATTTGCATTTGGGTTGCAGGTTTTGACCATGGTTTTAGCATGTTTCTCATACACTGCATCCATTGGCTGTGAAATATCTTTCAAAATCAGTTTTTGACACACCATGTGTTCTGGAGCGAGCAGGGTCCTTGATGAGCTACTGGTTTATTGACCGGATGTCGATAAATTTTGACCTTGGTTGAATTGTTTCCTCTGTTTTGATTGAAGTTATTTCCTCGATTGAAATTGTTTTGACTATTTGCATGAGGATTCTGAATGGGAGGAAAACCAGGAGGTCGAATTTGATTTGAGACCATCGGAGGTTGATAACCAGAATTAGCTTGGTTGAAATTGGCCGCAGCGGCCTGGGACACATACTCTTGGATATTGTCATGGTAAATGTTGCTGTTAGTGGCTGGACAGTTTTGATAAGAATGACCTCCCCCACAAGTTACACAACTTTGTTCAACCGCTTTTACGGGGGCGGAAGCTGGGGTTTGGTTCTTTCTATCGAGAATTAATGCCCGAACCATGTCTTTGAGTTCAGCAACATCAGATGAGACTGCTTGGGTGGAAGAGCTTGTACTCATTTTAGCTACAACAGCTTTGTTTCTTGATTGACGTACCTTAGACTTGCTCTCGATGATTTTTAAACATTCTCGAGGCATTTTGTCTAAGAAGTTACCACCAGCAGCAGAGTTCAATGAATCTTGATCAATTGAGTTTAGGGCATTATAGAATGTATCGAGTTGATGCAATTCTGAAAACCCATGATGAGGGCATCCCCTTAAAAGATCATTGAAACGATCCCAAGCCTCATAAAACGTCTCATCAAATTTTTGCTGAAATCTCGTGATTTCATTTCTGAGATTTGTCGTTTTAGAGGGAGGGAAGAATTTGTTAATAAATTTTGAAACAAGATCATCCCATGTTTCAATCGACCGAGGGGGTTCTTTTTCCAGCCATATCCGGGCTGCCCCTTCGAGAGAAAACGGGAAAAGCATAAGTTTAACCGACGTATTTGGTACGTTCGGAATCTTCATCGTAGAAGTGATCTTGTTGAAATAACGGATGTGAGCATGTGGGTCTTCTTTATCATTTCCAAAAAATTGCTTGTTTTGGACAAGATTCAGAAGACCATGCTTGATCTCAAAGTTATTCGCGGTGATTTTTGGAATAACTATCGCATCCTCGTAACCCTCGGTGGGTGCTTTGAGCAATTGTGCCATAGTACGATTATCAGCCATCGTAATTATGGGAGGATTATTAGGTTTCTCAAGATTAGATGATTCAACCGAAGTTTGTCGGACTTGTGGTTGTCGACGTCTACGGGCTTGAGAACGAGTGCGCATGCACAAAATAGAAATATAAAAAGAAAATTTACACTAATTTTTTTGGTTTTTCAATGATTTATTCACAATGTATTTACCGGTAGAATGAGATAAGACATCTTCAACCAAAAATCTACTCAGAATACTTCACGGTAGCTCCCAAAAAGCAATACAATCAGGTGAGCGGAGGAGTAGGAATAGCGCGAAGCTTATTTCTCCTTTCGGGTCGTAGTTCCTTGGAACAACCCTCCTTATACCCACTTTATAGTTTGTTTAACTTTTCAAGGTGAGCCGTACGTCGTAAGAGACACAAATGGCAAGTTTTTAAATCTTTTGTTCGAGTTGGGAACCAACAAGTTCACCGGAAGTTATTATGATAATACCTCAATTGAGAATATTATATTTTGGTATTTTACCAATTTGTGAATTTTATTTCTTTTTTATGGACAATGTTTTTATATTTTTGGTTTTTTCTTTTGTTTATGATAATTATACTAATAAAAGAGAATGAAAAATATTTTTGTACTTTTTATATTTTTATAGAAGAAAATATTCACAGATTCAAACACAAATTGTCAAACGTAACGATAATCGTTTTCAGCCTCCCCGGCAGCGGCGCCAAAAATTGACTCGCGCAAACTTACTCCTTTATATATATAGATAAATTTAAACAAATATAAATACAACAAAGGATCAAAATTCGCGAAATCAATGAAACCGGAAGCAGTATAGAGTGTCTCCGGGTCGTTATGTCCCAACGAGGCTAGAATGGAAAATCGAATGATGAAATGATAATTGATGTTTGATTATGACAAGGATTTGGATAAGAAAGGGCACTAAACCTAATGAGCAAATGCACAAAAAGATAAGAAAGGAAAATAAGCTAGAGTAGGTATAAAGGCTAGGAATGGCGAAAACACTTAAAACTTTTATACTAAGACACAGATAAGCTAGACTAACTCTAAATAAGCAAATTCAAAAAGCAATTAAACTAAGATAAGCAGGAGAGACTCAACAGTACTAACAACAGTACTACCAGTATTAACTACCAGTATTAACTAACAGTACTAACTTGGAGTTAGTACTGCTAGCTTTAAGTTAGTACTGTTAGTTCAATGAAACAAGAAATAAGCAAATAAGCTAAAACAGATATTTAACTATCCCTAATAAGCACTCAGGCATAAGAATAAGCAACTGGAATAAACTAGAATGGCAAATAAGCTAAAAAGCTACAAACTGATACACTATTGAAAATACTTTGAAAAGGAAAATAAGCTTAAATAAGCTTACTCTTAAAGACAGTAAAGGAAAATGGTTTAATCTACTCTAAAAAGCTAAGGAAATCTTAAATAAGCCGAAATAATAAGCTGATAAGCTAAAATGAACCACCAGTACTAACAGTTTTAACTAACAGTACTAACTTGGAGTTAGTACTGCTAGCTTTAAGTTAGTACTGTTCCAAAAGTGAACTAGCAGTACTAACTACAGGTTAGTACTGCTAGTTGAAAATACCCCTTAAAAATCATTTTTCTTTCAAACTAATTAAAAACAGATTATCTATTAACAAATTAAGACACTTATAAGCAATTTTAATTAAGAATAAGCACTTAAATAAGCTGAAATGGCCTAGCAGTGTTAACTCAATACTAACAGTTTTATCAAATGAATTAACAGTGCTAACTAAGAAAGTAATACAAACTATTTTTAAACTAACAACAAAGCAAAATAAGCACTAAAACAGTTCTGCAGAAAATAAGAACAATAAGAAAAAGAGACTTACAAAACCCTTGCTCAAAACAGGGTCAAACAATGAATCTACAAGCTCTAGCTTGCATAAAACAAGCTAGTAGTGTCCATAAGCCCATCCAGAACTGGCTTATCATCCATAACATAAGCTGTGGAATATTTGAGAGTGATTTGTGATTTTCTCTTAACTACTTAGCTTTTTATTTTTACTTTTATGAAACCGCTTAATTAGTAAGCTTGTGGTGGAGTAGCTTTTTGAACACAAACAATATGGCTTAAGAAACTTAACACTTGGAATTGAAACTTGACTTAAAAAACTTAAATTTGCATTAAACTTGAAAGTGTTACAAAGCTGAAAGTAAAAACTGTAAATAAGCTAAGTTATCTTAAAAACTAAAAACTAGATGCCTCAAAGGCTTACAAAAAGCTCTATTTATAGCCGAAGTCTTGGACTTGCAGCTTGTGCTTCTTTGTAGAGCAAAATGAAGTGTGCTTGTTGTGTGTGGGGGTTTCTACAACAAATCCTAGCCTTTTATTTCATTTGTACTTCTATTGGAGGCAATTCTCAGCCATCGAATACTTTGGGGAAGGAGAGGGATGCAACAGGCATTTATACAACTGGGGGGGGGGGTAAGTAGGGGTAGATGAAATGATTTTGGCTAGGGTGAGGAGTGGTTTTGCAGGGAAGAAGTATGGGAGGACACACAAGTTGTAACTGGGTTTTTTGGGGGCGGGAAAGAAGACTTTTTTTTTGGAGTTGCAGAAATTTTTTTTGGTCCCCTAAAGTTATATAACTTAAATGTAATCCCTACCGGAATTTGACAAATTATAGTCTCTCAACATGGTACTTTGAAATACAACTTGAGGTTTGGCATTTTACGGCCCCTCAAGTTGTATTTTTCTTTCTTCATTGTCTTGACTTTTGCTTGCCCTTTCCACCCTGAGGTACTTTGATTTGTTGTTTTTGACTTCTTTTGTTCCTTTTCTTGAATTATCCGTTTCCTGCACAATACAAGATGCAAAACAACCAATTACAATGAATTATTGGTACGTTTTTAGTCGTTTAAGTCCGCTTAGAATGGAAAAAGGTTTGTGTAATGAAAGCACCAACCAAAATCCCCCATACTAAGGTATTGCCGTGTCCTCACGCAATGTTAAAAAGAAAATAATAAACGAAAACTAAGAAACTCAATCCCCCTCACTAATTGCCTTTTAAAAGTAGCAAAAGTCTTCGTCAAGGGGAACTAAAGAAGTAATAGCTTCGACAAGTCCCGTTTCACCATTTTTGCTATGTAACACTAACTATCCCAAATATTATTGGATTTTTTCTATTTCTTTTCCTTAACTACCTGTTTTGAACTTCCTTTATTTATCACATTTGGGATCATAGAATGAGAAGCCGTCCCATAGAATAGATCTACGGAAGTCCTGACGGTAAAATTCCATCGCCCCATTTTTCACTAGAACCAACCAAGCCAATTGAAACAAGATCATGTATGTACAATATAAGTCTAAATGTTAAGCACTCATACTTATGTACTTGTGAACTATAACCCCCAACATGGAATATATGATTAAATGTGTGTAACTCATTCACTTAACCATAGATCAACTTATTTCCATATTCGTAATTCAAGAATGAAATCACGACACAAAGCAACACTTATTAGGACCTAGTAAACGTGATTTTAAAGAACGAAATTTATCTATAGAAACTTTTTGCAACATCTTTATCATCATAATCATAAGTTCTTAAAGCTAGGAATGCGTTGCTTAGTTTGAACACCTACCTAGGCCTCGCTCCCTGGCAGGATATCACAACCAACGACCGGTGTTCTTAGTTTGAAAACCCACCCCGTTGCTAGCGTAGCGGGAAATCACATCAACACCTTCTTCCTAATATGGCTAAGGATAGGTGTCTTAGTTTGAACCCTCACCTAGACCTCCGCTTCCTGGTGAGATATCACAACACACCAAATCCCTAGAAGTAAAAGATGTCTTATTTTGAACCCCCACCTCCTGTTAGCGGAGTGGGAAAGCACGACATCATCTTTTAACTTGCTCCATATACTCAAATGTATGCTTCATTGGCATAATTTCAATATTCATGCATTTTTGCATTCATATTTCATTCATGCTTCTTTGGCATTTTAACTTTCAAATTACTAAGAACAGAAAAAACTTCGTTTTAAAGAATCAAGTTACAAATTTGAAGCTTTTTCTAAAAACATCGATTGACTTAGTTGAATTGAAATGAGCACGTATGATTAGGTGGATTAAAAGCTAATGGGAGAAAAAGCCACAAGTTACTCATATAAGTTTTAGAAGAATCTTGCTTAGCACATAAACTTATATTTAACTCTATCACTTCTTGTTCTTCACCTCGTGAAAGCTTAGCCTACAATTGAGGAACTAGCTAGGGCTCAACACGCCCGATCGAGTCAAAAATTATTCTCATTCTACCCATTAGGAAAGTCAAAACTGTGACAAAACACTTATTTTATTTTTGAAAATTTTTAAATTTTTTTCATTTTTTGGTATTTTTGCAAAAATTTGGTCGAGTCAAAAATTATTCTCATTCTACCCATTAGGAAAGTCAAAACTGTGACAAAACACTTATTTTATTTTTGAAAAATTTTAAATTTTTTTTTTTTTTGGTATTTTTGCAAAAATTTGGTGGTAAAACGGGATTGCGTGATAACAACGACTGCAGGCAAAAATCAAATCAAAGATCCCCCCCATACTAGAACTAAACATCGTCCTCGATGTTTCAAAGGGGTTCCTACGTAAATCTAAGGCCGTTTATGAAGTGTGCCAAAAGATAAAACGTTAGTCGATTAGATTTGGATACTGGATTCCCAAACTGAAGCTGAGGATGTGAAACTCATGTGAAATACTGCAAGCACGAGAGTCTTCACAATCCGGGAAATCCTGGACATACAATACAAAGCACACAAAACATGGACAAAACACGGGTAATGGAAAATGAAAGCCTTCTCACACAAAAAACACTTATTAACATAAAGAAAGAAGATATACTGGATAAGCATGGGGTGCCTCCCACGAAGCGCTTGTTTAGGGTCCCGACGCTTGACCCGTCCCCCGAATTTATTGGTCCATGGGGAACGTTTGGAGATCCGGGACAACCTCGGTTGGTATGTCCCCTCCAAAGTAATGTTTGATACGATGACCATTCACTTTAAAGTTGGGCCCGGAGTTTTGAGATAACTCGACAGTGCCATAAGGAAAAACTTGGACAATGGTGAATGGTCCACTCCAACGGGATTTCAATTTACCCGAGAAAATCTTTAGTCTAGAGTTGAAGAGGAGGACACGATCACCAACGTTGAAAACGCGGTTTTTGATCTTAGCATCGTGTATCCTCTTGGTTAGTATTTCTTTTATAGATTCAAAGAGTTTTCGTAGCCTGATCACGATGTTCATTTAGTTCATTCAGTTGAATTTCTGTGATCACCCGCAGTTTGAATATCAAAATTGGTATGCTTGAGAGGCCAGTAGGCTTTGTGCTTAGCTCGATCGGTAGATGAACCATGCTTCCCCGACTACATAGATGTATATGGAGTACACACGTTGGGTGTTTTGTAAGCTGTGCGGAAGGCCCTTAAGCATTCATCTAGTTTATCCGAACCAGGAGGCACGGATTTTCTCCCTCGGTTCTTTCAAGAATTCGCTTTAAACCACGATTTTGTCTCCTCCAACTTGACCCACTTGTTTGTGGGTGATACGCGGTAGAGAGACGATGAGTGACTCCGTACTTAAGCATGACCTTTGTAAACTGGTCATTGCAAAAGTGAGTTCGCGTTTCACTTTTGATAGCTCGGGTGTACCAATCAGAAAATAGAGTTTTCAAAAATCTGCAAACAACTCGGGCATCATTGGTGGGGAGCGCTTTTGCTTCAACCCATTTTGACAAATAGTCAACAGCCACGAGTATGTACTTGTTTCCTCTTGAAGACGGAAAACAGGCCTATAAAATCAACTGACCCCAGATGTCAATGATTTCGCAAACTTGGATGGAGTTTTGTGGCATCTCCTCACGTTGCGTAATTTTTCTTGACGTGACAAATGTCACCGGTGACAAAGTCATGGGCATCCTTGTAGTTGGTGGGCCAATAGAATCCTGAATCGTCAGTTTTTCTTGATGTGTAATTCGGCACCTTAGTGCCCCAGTAGGTCCACTGTGACAAGCTTTGAGAATGTCTAAAGCTTCTTGCCCAGAAACACAACGTCTTATCACCTGATCAGCACAGATCTTAAACAGGAAAGGATCATCCCAGAAATAGTGTTTGACATCCTTAAAGAATTTATTTTTTTGTTGGGATGTCATTCCCTTAATCACGAATTTCCCCGCATGGTAATTTGCAAAGTCTGCAAACCATGGGGTACTTTGATCTTGAAGAGCAATCGAACCAAGAGTCTCGAGAGGAAATGCTTCATTGATTTCTTTGTTCTCGAGTTTGTCTTGATGCGGATTTTCAAGTCTGGACAGATGATCGGCGGCGAGATTCTCAGCTCCTTTTTTGTCTCGAATTTCAATGTCAAATTCTTGGAGCAACAAGATCCACCGCATGAGTCTTGCCTTAGCATCCTTCTTGGCAAAGAGATACTTGATGGCAGAGTGATCAGTATACACTATGCTTTTGGACATAACAAGATATGACCGAAATTTCTCAAAGGCATACACTACAGCAAGTAATTCTTTTTCTGTAGTAGTGTAGTGAGTTTGAGCCTCATTCATAGTCTTGCTAGCATAGTGTATAGGTTGAAAATGCTTGTTTTTTCTTTGCCCGAGGACTGCCCCAATTGCGAAGTCGCTAGCATCGCACATTAGTTCAAAAGGCAAGTCCCAGTCGGGAGCAATTAAGATCGGAGCCTCAGTCAGTTTTCTTTTGAGTGTATTAAAGGAATCGATACACTCTTCAGAAAAGAAAAAGGGAGTATCCTTTTCAAGCATATGAGTCATAGGACGGGCAATTTTTGAAGAAAGTTCCTGAATGATCGCCGGTAAAAAACGGACGTGCCAAGGAAACTACGGACACCTTTGACAGAAGTCGGATGGAGGGAGTTTACTATTACTTCGACTTTTGCTCTATCAACCTGAAGTCCCGACTTAGAATTTTATGTCGAGAACAATGCCTTCCTTTACCATGAAATGGCTCTTTTCCCAGTTTAAAGATAAATTGGTGTCTTCACACCGCTTCAACATCTTTTCTAAATGGGTTAGGCACGTAGAAAAAGAGTCTCCAAAGACCGAAAAGTCATCCATGAATACTTCCATCGTTTTTTCAATCATATCGTGGAAGATTGCCATCATACATCTTTGGAATGTGCCAGGAGCATTGCATAGCCCAAAAGGCATGCGACGATAAGCAAAAGTTCCGTATGGGCATGTGAAGGTTGTCTTTTCTTGATCTTTTGGGTCAATTGGGATCTGAAAATAACCCGAGAAGCCATCGAGGAAACAGTAGTATTGGTTTCCTGCTAGTCTTTCGAGCATTTGGTCCATGAAGGGCAATGGGAAGTGATCTTTCCGGGTGGCTTCATTAAGCTTTCTGTAATCAATACATACTCGCCATCCCGTGACCAATCGAGTAGGAATCAGTTCATTTTCATCATTTGTGATGACGGTCATGCCTCCTTTCTTAGGTACACAGTGTACCGGGCTCACCCAAGGGCTGTCAGAGATGGGGTAAATCAATCCAGCGTCAAGGAGTTTTTCAACCTCCTTCTTGATAACGTCGTGGATTTTTGGGTTTACCCTTCTCTGACTTTGCACAGATGGTTCATAGTCCTCTTCCATTAGAATTTTGTGAGTACAAAATTCTGGGCTAACACCCTTTATATCGGAGAGTTTCCAAGCGATGGCTCGCTTGTGGGACTTGAGAACCTTGAGAAGAGCTGCCTTTTCCTCATCTTTTAAGTCTTTAGCAATTATGACAGGCAACTTGTCGTCACCTTCTAAAAATGCGTATTCAAGATGGGGTGGCAGTTCCTTGAGTTCAACCTCGGGAGGTTCATCAACGGAAGATTCAACGGTTTTAGCTTCACAGAGTTTGAGTTCTTTCCTACCTCCAGGCATATATTGTTCATGATTTGGGAGGGGGGGTGGTGGTTCACTGTTCAAAATTGCTTCTAGAAGCAGGATGTCCCCCTCAGGATCCTGATAAGTTGGATCAACTTCAGATGAAGTTGGATCATCTTCTAGAGCAAGAAACGAATCTGCTTCTTCCATTAAGAGAAAATCACTGTCCCCGAAAGGAGTGAGATTTGGAGAAGCAGTAGAAACAATAGGCTCAAAATATGGAGTGGGATTGCCACTCGCGATCACGTTTGAAAATCCTAGGACCTCTTGAGAATACTCATCACAAGCCATATCAATGACGTCGATTTTGTTTACCGTCATATGGTTGTAATCAGCTGTGTATTTTGAAGTTTGGTCCAGATTGAATGTGATGGCTTCCTTGCCAACACGAAGGGTAATCTCACCTTCATAAACATCTATCAAAGCATGACTGGTTTTCAAGAAACATCGCCCGAGAATTAAAGGTACTCGGGGGTCTGGTTCAAAATCAACAACTACGAAGTCAGCTGGAAATTGGAACTTTCCCACCATTAGACGGACGTCTTTAGCAATACCGATTGGTTCAGTGATTGAACGATCTGCTAGCTCTAGCGTCAAATGCAAGTTGGATGTAGTTCAGAAGAGCATATCTATCCAGACAAGAATAAGCTAATGAGATAATTCTCGCACCAAGATTCGGATCCAATATGCGTTGCATGTAGTAATTCCCGTAAATTCACGATGGGAATCATAAATCGGCCAGGTTCCCTCCAAGTTTCTTTGTAACTTGTTGAGGAAGAGACCCTGAACAGTTCTCATTCAAGAGGAGTTTCTTTGCCAATTCGCTCAATATTTTTTCTTTAAATTTCCAATTAAAGATTTTAAAGTTGAAAGCAAAATTAAGGCATGTGAGCATCAAGGCATCGGTAAAGCTAATCTCGAACTACAAATCTCTAAAGATTTCAATAGAATTCTCGTTTTTGGTCGTTATCTTTTCCTTGCGCTTTTTCATCATTTCTTCTTGATGGAAATGGAATTGATGTCTTTAGGAATTGGGATCAACATCAGGAGCAATCAGTGGGCACAGGATTTGGATTACGAAGTTCCCCCCTGAATTCTCAACAACAGGGAGGTTGGTCAGTCTTCGGTGCTTCTGTATTTAAGCAAAGGCATCGTGTCCCTTTGTCACCTCGGCATCATTATTAACTGATTTCCAGGTCCTTGTATGGTAACACCACTTCGTGTTGTGAATATCCTTTTTAAATCTTCCCTTATGGTTGGTAATAGGTTACCAGGAAGAGTTCCAGAACCGGAAGTAGAAGCTGTATTAGCAGTAACAAATTTTGAAAGCATGTCAGTTAAATTTGCCATTTGGGATTGCAGGTTTTGACCTTGGTTTTGCATGTTTCTCAACACTGCATCATTGGCTGTGACATATCTTTCAAAATCTGTTTTTGACCAAACACCGATTTGTCTGAGGAGCATGTCCCTTAATGATGCTATTGGTTATTAACTACTGGTTGGATGAACGGGAGGTCAGATAAAACTGACCATGGTTTGAAATTGTTTCCTCTGGTTTGATTGAAGTTATTTCCTTCGAAATGAAATTGTATTGGTTATTTCATGAGGATTCTGAAATGGGGGAGGAAACCAGGAGTCAGAATTTGGATTATGAGACCACGAAGGTCCGATAACCAGAATTAGCTTGGTTAAAATTGGCCGCAGCGGCCTGGGACACATACTCTTGGATATTGTCATGGTACATGTTGCTGTTAGTGGCTGGACAGTTTTGAAAGAATGACCTCTCCCCCACAAGTTACCAACTTTGTCCACCAGCTTTTACGGGGGCGGAAGCTGGGGTTTGGTTCTTTCTATCGAGAATTAATGCCCGAACCATGTCTTTGAGTTCAGCAACATCAGATGAGACTGCTTGGGTGGAAGAGCTTGTACTCATTTTAGCTACAACAGCTTTGTTTCTTGACTGACGTACCTTAGACTTGCTCTCGATGATTTTTAAACATTCTCGAGGCATTTTGTCTAAGAAGTTACCACCGGCAGCTGAGTTCAATGAATCTTGATCATTGAGTAATGTCTTATAGAATTATCGAGTTGAGCAATTCTGAAAACCCATGATGAGGGCATCCCCTTAAAAGATCATTGAAACGATCCCAAGCCTCATAAAACGTCTCATCAAATTTTTGCTGAAATCTCGTGATTTCATTTCTGAGATTTGTCGTTTTAGAGGGAGGGAAGAATTTGTTAATAAATTTCGAAACAAGATCATCCCATGTTTCAACGACGAAGGGTTCTGTTTCTATCATATCCGGGTTGCCCCATCGAGAGAAAACGGGAAAAAGCATAAGTTTTAACAGAGCGACGTATTATGTACGTCGTATCTTCAATTGTAGAAAGGAATCTTGTTGAAATAACGGATGTGAGCATGTGGGTCTTCTTTATCATTTCCAAAAAATTGCTTGTTTTGGACAAGATTTAGAAGACCATGCTTGATCTCAAAGTTATTCGCGGTGATTTCCGGAATAACTATCGCATCCTCGTAACCCTCGGTGGGTGCTTCGAGCAATTGCGCCATATTACGATCATCTGCCATCGTAAACTATGGGATGATTATTCAGGTTTCTCAAGATTGGATATTCAACAGAAGTTTGTCGAACTTGTGGTTTGTCGACAGTCAACGGGCTTAGAAACGAGTGCGCATGCACAAAATAGAAATACAAAAAGAAAATTTACACTAATTTTTTTTGGATTTTCAAAGATTAATTCACAATTGATTTTAACGGACAATGAGATAAGACAACTTAAACCAAGGTGAGCCGTACGTCGTAAGAGACACAAAAGGCAAGTTTTTAAATCTTTTGTTCGAATTGGGAACCAACAAGTTCACCGGAACTTATTATGATAATACCTCAGTTGAGAATATATTATTGGTGTTTTACCAAGTTGTGAATTTTAATTTTCTTTTTTGTATGACAATGTTTTTTATGTTTGTTTTCTTGGTTTTTTTAAAACTGATAAATACACTAAACAGGAAATGAAAAATATTTTTGTACTTTTTTTTATAATAAAAGAAAATATTCACAATTTCAAACACAGTTGATCAAACGTAACGATAGACGGTTGCACAGCCTCCCCGGCAACGGCGCCAAAAATTGATTGGTGAAATTCACACCGTAAATATATATAATATATAATAAAATATAAAATATATAAATAAGTGTAAAAATCAACAATCAGTAAAACCGAGAAGTAGTATAGAGCTTTCCCGGGTCGTTTATCCCCAACGAGGCTGGACTGGAAAATCGATACGAACAGAAGATTTGAGTTTGAAGTACGGAATGACCGTTTGGGAATTTGAAAAGTCAAATTAGATGAAAACAAAGGAAAAAACGTTAAGAAAAAACCAAAATTACGAAATTGAACTAGAAACGAATGGCCAATCCCGAAACCAAAAGGGGAAAAACCAAAAATCCTTAAAATAATCCTACGAAAAAATTTTTCACTTCTAAACTACTCTAGGGATCAAATAACGAAGAATGAAAAAGACTAGACCGAAAACGGAGTTCGTTTGACCCAAAAACGAGTCAAAACAAAATCCCGTACCCGGACCCGTTCTTTAAAAGATGACAAATTGTAAAAATGACCCTACGAAAAATTTTATATTTTTCCTACAAACTAGATGACAAAAGAAAATTTTATAAAAAAGCAAAATATTTTTTTGATAATTTTTATATTTAATATGAATTAAATAAACTTTTAACTAAATTAAATTATAAAAAATACTAAACGATTACTAAAAATTCTGAAAATTTTTCTAAAAATACTAGGCACTGAAATGGTCCTAAGAAAAATAAGAAACCAAAATAAGCTAAAGAAATAAGCCCCGAAATAAGCTAGAACAGCTTATTAGCTGTTTTGGCTCAAAACACCCTTAAATAACTAACGCCTTGGGTCTTTAACGAAAAAGACCCAAGGGCGCAGTGGTAAGTGTGGTGAGTAGAAAGGGGATGTATCGCTTGGTCCCGGGTTCGAGTCTTGCTCACCCGGGCCAAGTGTCTTCCCCTTTTTTTTTTTCGAAAACTCAAAGAAGCAAAGTTGTTAAGCTCGTGGGGCTTAACAACTTTGTCTTCTACAACTTTTTCTGAAAAGGCCTAAATAAGCTGAAAAATCAGCTTAAAGTTGACAGAAGTGGCTTAAATGGGCTTAAAGCTAGAAAATGCTAAGTCCTTTTGGACTTGAGGTCGAATTAAGCTAAGACAAGAACTAAAATAAGCTAAGGGATCTAGACTAACCTAAATAAGCTAAAAAGAAAAGGAAAAGCTATACTAAATAAGCTGTTGGAAGCTTATCATGACAGAAAAGCTTAAACAAAGCTTAAGGGCTAAAAAGCTTAAAGTAGTTGAACAAATAAGCTAGGAAAAGAGTAAATAAGCTAAACAACTATTTAAACTAACCTAAAATGCTATTGAAAGTTAAAATGAGCTAATTTCAGAAGCTAAATAAGCCTAAAATGAAAAATAAGCAATCCCTAGCCTAAGTCATTCAAAACAGTCAAGGTGCTAGTTTGGGCTTAGAAATAAGCCAACAAATAAGCTAACTAAAGTCTGAAACTTTGAGGACTTATACAAGAGCTTATTGGCTCTTGAAATAAGCCAATAACTTGGGCTTAAGTGGACTTAAAGGCTGAGAAAACTAAACCTAAAGTCTCCCCTTTGCACCAGGGGAGCTTTAAGGCTAATTCTCAAGGACTTATTTGACAGCTTATTTTAAGCTGTCAAATAAGCTCTAAAAACACAAATAAGCTCAAACAGATTGAGTGCTCTATGAAAACAGCTTGTGCACCAATTTTTAGCTTTTGAAAATCATTTTTACTTGCTTATTTTATATGGTGAAAAAGGTCTTTTGGTTTTTTAAAACTGTGACAATCTAAGACTTGGTGGTTTTGACTCACCAAAGTCAAAAGACAAGGCGCTTGTGACAGCCTTTTTTGGATACTAAAAACACACTCTTTTTGATGCAAAAACTCAAACCTACAAGTGCTTAATCAAATAAGCACTTGTGGGTTTCTTAAAAACCTCACAGTGATGAAATAGTTTTAAAAACTTTAGAAAACCATTTTAAAACCTTGGAAACTTTTGAAAAGGCTTTAAATAAGCTTAAAACTTAAGCTCAAATTCACTAAATGGCCTTAACCCATAGTCAAAACCATTTTGACCCGTTTTTAAGCTTATGCCAAACACCCCTTTACTTCAAAACTGCCAAACTAAGATGCACTTAAAATCTAATTAAAAGCTAAAACAGCTTAAACTTTTTATCCACTTCTACTTAAAATGACCTAGTTAAACTAATTAAGCTATAAATTGCCTAGCTTATTTGGAAAAATAAGCTAGTTTCTCTACTAGCTTAAGCTACTTAAGTGACAGTTTTGAAAGATAAGGTGATATTACACACATTTATGCCATGAGAACTTAAAGCAGCCAAATAACAGTTCTAAACTAATGTATTTGCAAAGATAAAAAGCAAATAAGCTAATGCCTTAAGCTAAAAGTTAAGCTAAGTGAAAATAGAGAAATGAAACCTTGATTTTTGTAGTCTCAGTCACTAGCCACTCTTGTAGAGTGAGTGGCTTAAAACCCTGTCCTAATGGCTCCCTAGCCTCTAAACCTGAGCTTAAAAGCTCAATAAGCTCTTTGTGGCTTATTATTCCAAATAGCTTCCAAAATGAACTCAAATGATCAATTATGAATCAAAATGAATTGAAAACAGTATTTAATAGCTTTTAACAAGTTTTAAACTAAATTTGAGCTTATTAACAAGAATAAGCTCAAAGGAGCTTATTGAGAGCTTATGGAGTAAAAATAGCTTAACTTTTCATTAAAACTGAGAATTAGAGTTACATAAGAGAAAATAGCTTTAAAGACAATTAAACTATTAAAAAGCTACACTAAAAACGACTTAAAAACTAACTACTTTGCCACAATGGCTTACAAGGCTTTTATAGCAAAAAAAATGCAACTAGGTCTTCTTTCTTCTCTCCTTCTGTTGTGCTTGTTTGTACACACATAAAAGGGATGTGTTTGTTGTGTGAGGGGTTCACAGCCTCTAATCTTGGCCCTTCAATCTTCAAAAATCAATCTTGGTGGTCGAAATGGACCTTGGGAGGTGTAGGATTGCCAACTTGGCACATTTGTAGCTGGGAAAGGTAGTGGAGGGGGGGGGGGGGGGAAATTGATTACCCATGGTGGTGGTGAAGGAACACAGGGTAAAAACGGGTATACACACCCGTGATTGTGTTGGGAGGGAAAAACGAGCGGGAAATGCTGTTTGAGAGAGACAGAGTGTAAGTTTGGGAAATTTACATGTTTGGCCCCTCATGGTTATATCTTTCTTTGCACCCGTCGTCCTTATGGTTATATAACTTTGGGGACTTGGCAAAACAAGTCCCCAAGAGTTATATAACCCTTTGCAAGATTCGTCCTTGGTGTATACAAGTTTGGGGACTTGGCAGAACTGCCCCCTCACTTGTTACTTTGTGCATTTTGCAAAAACAGCCCTTGTCTTCTCTTTTCTCTTTTCTTTTATAAATATAAGTTTAAGGGTTTGGCAATTTCAACCCTTAAACTTATATTCTTGATTAGAAGACTTATTGGTGATTAGTCGTGGTTGACTGTGGGTTGACTTTGACCTTTAGACAGTTTACTTTTATGTTGACTTTTTGACTTGATTGACTTTTCGGCATCGATTTGGCTTTGTCCTTCACAGTCTATTTCCATCCCGAGTCCGGTTTGTCGTTTGCCCTTTGTTTTTCGGTCCTTTCTTAGTTTATCCGTTCCTGCACAGACACAATAGCAAAACAACAATATTGGCATTTAAGTCCTTTTTGTTATTTTAAGCTCGTTTTTAGCGCTGGTAAAAGGTAATGTATTTAAGCACATACCACTACACTAGATAAAAAAAATCTTTTCTTCGGTGCGAATAAGCCCTATTTATATAAAAAAAGAAATGCACAGGTGTGCTTCTTGTGCTTGTTGTGAGAGAGGAAACCAAGCCTCAATCTTAGCCATCCATTTAACCTTGTTTACCAAGCCTTTGAATCACAACCATTGATTCTTGTCTTTGTTCACTCTGTCCAATCAGAGACCATAGGATTGCCAAGGTAGATGTTTACATCTGGGGTGGGGTTTTAGGTTTTGGGGTGTGATAGTGCTTTATCGGTTTGCAGGGGAAGTGGGTCAGGGATGGTGAATAGTGACAAGTTTGTCCTTGGCGGGAAACGTTTATAAAGTTTTGGGGATAAGCAGGTTAATGGGTTGTTAGGTTAGGGTAATGAGGCTAGTGAAAAAGTCTGGAGAGCAAGAAAAAGGACTTAATGTGTAAAGGAAATTTTAGGTAAAGGTTAAAGGTTAATAGATTTATAAGAGGTTAGTGGCTTGTATTGATTTGGTGCCATTTAAAAGGGTTTTGGGTTTGGACTTTTATAAGACTTCATAATGTTTTATTGGGCTGACCCGACCCATAAGATGGGTATGGGTTGGACCATTTAACATTTCTTCGATATCGGCTTCGTCTTTTACTTTTTACTTTGACTTGGTTGACTTTTTGGTTGACTTTTTTTTTTGACTTCTTGGCTCTTTCCATTCCGTGCTTGGTTTTGTCGGTTTTGGCTTCATTTTTGTCCTTTTTCTGAATATTCGTTCCTGCACAACACAAATAGCAAAACAAGTATATATTTGGCATTTTATGTTTGTTTTTTGGTCATTTAGGCTCGTTTTTATAGGTAAAAGATATGTGTAACTAAGCACATACCAGGACACCACAATGGTCTTGTCTAGTCGATATTTGGTCCAAATGGTTTACTTAGAAAGCTTCGTGAAGTGACAGACGCACTTTAAATGTTTTAACGTGTGTGCCCCCAATAGGCTCACACATTTCTAGTTGTATTTAGCTAATCCAACTACCATATAATCCAACAAGCATCACGAGCCATCCTATAGAATTGTAATCACAAAGAAGTAAAATTGGACAAATTAGGGTTATTGGTTATTTTTTAAAGCCCTTTGGGAATTTTAAGTTATAAAGATCAGATCTTTATTGTCGATAAAATTAATTAAACGAAACCCTAGGTTGTATAAAACTTTTATGTGTTAAATTCGATAATTTAAATTGTTAATTAATCGTTTTTATTAGTTAAATAATTATTAATGGGTTATCCGTGATAAACACATTCATGTTTATCATGAATAGATATATGAGATATATATTCTTGGTTAATTGTTAATTGTTTGACATGCAATTTGATGACATAAAAGATTGAGTTTTTTTATTTTTCGGGTTGTAAGACACGATGTCACTAAAAAATTCGTAAATATTCATTATAAGTCGAAAAAATTTGAAAATTTTATGGTAGATCCACAACTCAGTAAGCTACAACTTTGTAGTTTACTGCAAAAGCTGAGGAAGACCGTAGCTATGTCCTAACGGGGCCAAAATTCGACTGAAACTTTCTATTAGCTTTTATGTGCTATGTGGTATATGTTTATATAAGGCTTACGCAATCGATTATATCGATGTATGTGACCCAATTCATTGGAAAATGAGCCTTATGTGAACATGTACGTATGTTAATTATTCGATGATTAGAATCATCGTTCTATGATTGCATGTGTTAATTGTTAAATGTTTAAATACATGTTATGTGTATTAGTGATTTATATTTATTGTGTGTTATATAAGTTGAGACTTGAGTAAAAACAAAAGGGGTTTTTGAAAAAGAAAAAAATATAAACATGAATAACTATGAAATAAGATTTATTATAAACTATTAATTGCGAAGTCTTATATAACAACTCAGAATTTTCATCAACCTATTTTACTATGATCACAATTGTACGGGGAAATTTTTTGCTTTATTACATTACTTGCATTGTCAATATTTCAATATATAATGTAATCTGCATAACTAAAGTAGACGAGCTCACGCAACCTATCTATGGCAATCCTGTCTTCATATATGTCAAGCAAACATCACAATATGTCAAGTCAATATCATCATATTCTTTTTACAAAGTACATTATTCCTATAATGTACCATTCGCAACGTTATATCAAAACGGGCTTTAAACCATTATCATATACCTCTAAACCCTAAATTCCATGAAAGGTTAATATCTAAAGTGAATGTACAAGCTACTAAAGCATATATACAAGTAACATAACATCTCATTTGAAATATAAACTCCCTCCAAGTCAAGTATAAGTTTTCAAAGCACAATGTACAAGTCATTAAGCATGACATCTAAAATAGCCGTTTTACCTCCGTTTTCATTCTAATTTCTTCACCATCACTTTTGTACAAGCTACTACACTCAATATACAATGTGTAAACCCTAATTATTCTATTCATAAGCTTTCATACACATTTTTACACTCAAAACCCTAATTCAAAACTCAGAAACCCTAACCCGAGCTAAATACTACACTATGACCCGTTTCTTCGTTTTTATCCATTGTAAACCTAAACCAACACTCAAATAAGTTGTAATAACTTAAATTACAACATTCTCAATCATATTCCATCATCATTTCATCAATTTACTTCAGCTAGATGCAAATCGAATCCAAGAAACCCTAATTGTGCACTAATTGTAACTTTTGACCCGTTTACTCATTTTCTACCCATTTTAACCCAAACCACCTATCAACTTTTGATTATAATCCTTAATATAAGTCTTAGGATCAGTAACCTATCATTCCTAATCAAATTTATACGAATTACAAATCCGAACCCTAATGAACCCTAATTGAACCCATATACACCTTTTTCTCATTTTAACCCATTTTAAAGTTCTATATTGCAAACAAGCACCTCAATGACTAAGCTCCTTCATCTCTAAGCTGCTTACAAGCACCTCCTTTGAATCCTTGGACACTAAATGAGCCACATGACCTCCTTGTTGGCCATTTTCTAGCCGTGATAACCAAACACCCCTAAAAACCTTCACCAAGCTTACCTAGCCTCCATAGCCCCTCATACTCATCATCTAGCTTCTCCTCATCACCCTCTAGCCCTTACATACGTCCCATATCAGATCATAAGCATACCTTGGCCTTTAAGGGTCATTTGACTATAAATAGGACCATAAACTCTTCATTTCTACTCATCCCCCACTTCCTCCTCTATAACCCATCATAGCAGCAATCCTTTGCTCAATATGAATTCTAATAGATCCTAAGAAGTCCCAAGAACAGAAGTGAAGCAAAAGAAACCAAGAAAAGAAGCCCGAGAGTCGTTATTCTAGGCGTACGAAGCTAAAAGTCCCGATTTCAACCCGTTTTCAAGCTAGCCAAACCAGGTTACTAAGGATCTAATTCTGCTCCTAACTCTTATAAATGTTCATATGATCCTAAATATACTCTTGTTAAAGTTTCATAACTCAATTCATGCTCATTTTCCATTTTGATCCAAAACCGTACACCCGAAACCCTAATTTCGCGTTTTTCTTAAAACTAAATGTTATAATGATTAAATATTATTATAATCTATCCTAGCATGCTTAACTAATGTTAAAATAACCACTTTATTGATTAATGAAGGAATTTGAACTTAAAACCCGCGCGTTTACGTTTTGAAACCCTAATTTGACCCGTTTTGCTTCCTAGCCTAACGAATCATTATTTTAAACTTGCGTTACGTTAAAACTTCATATTTTAGTTTATTATAACTTATAAATATCTTTTGAAATGTTAAAATAAGCTTGCATGGCAATTTGGACATGTTTTGTAATTATAATCCATGCAAGGGGGTAATATCGTACTTTCTGAAATTAATAACTAGAAGGGCTGAATATGTCATTTTATCAAAGTTATAACTAAGGGGATCTATTATGTCACTTTTCAAAGTGCAAGGTTTACTTGTATATCTTTTAAACTTGAAGGACCAAACTCGTAAAAGTGCAAACTCCGAGGGTATATTTTGCCACTTTTCAAACTCAAGGTCTAAAAATGTACCATTTTTTAATAAGTTATAAAAACATGTTTAAAACCTTACAAGACATAACTTTAATTAACGCTTCTCGTGCTTAACATTTCCAGATATTGATCAAAACGCTTAAAACCGATTATATCGTATCACAATACTAGGGAGCTTCATATTAAGAAGTTTCATCTTGGTATTACGTTCTGACTGAGTTGTTGGGTTTACGATTTAAAGTACCCTAGCTCCTCAAACGTTTACTGAATGACTTCTGAATTATGATGGCCCGAACGGTGATACAATAATTCCAAACTTTCCAATCAAACTCATAACAATATTAGACTCTCTGAACCAAAGTTCTAGAGTACAATCTTCCTAAGACTCAACATATTTACTCAGGTTGCGTGACGTGGCTGTTTACTATCATTTGCTATATCAACCTTCCCTGTTAAGATTGTGATAAGGTCGTGAGCTTTCATTTTAGAATATTTATTACATCTACCTATCAGGTGAGTTCATAGCCTCGCTTTTCAATCTTTTGAATGTTTTATAAACCCGCGAGGGGGATACATGCTTGTTACAAACTCTTTTACATACTCGTTTATCTTATAACAATGTGATTACTTTTCAAAGACTTAGTGAGTTCATAGCCTCGCTTTTCAATCTTTTGAATGTTTTATAAACCCGCGAGGGGGATACATGCTTGTTACATACTCGTTTATCTTATAACAAAATGTGATTACTTTTCAAAGACTTAGTGAGTTCATAGCCTTGCTTTTCAATCTTTTGAATGTTTTATAAACCCGCGAGGGGGATACATGCTTGTTACAAACTCTTTTACATACTCGTTTATCTTATAACAATGTGATTACTTTTCAAAGGCTTAATGAATTCATAACCCCATATTTCAATCTTTTAAATACTTTATAAACATGTGATACTTGATATAAACCATGAATGTAAGTATTTTCTAAATGTATGCTACCCAGATATATTATTTACATATCATGAATCATTAATTACTTGCATTGCGAGTGAACGCGAATATTGTGAATAGATCTATTGGGGGTGACGGCTCCCGTTGGTATACCCATGCTTGGGGTAGCCAAACGCACTATATTTGTCCTAATAGGTAACCTTGGCAAGTTACCTTTTCCACGGGGACATCTGTCCCTAACCAATATCACTACGGTGATTTCCCTGTTAATGTATTGATGTCATGAGCTTAGATGCAATAAATAATGTTCCCCATGATGATTGTCCCTGCAATACCAGTATTTCCACTATAACTTGTATTCAACTATTACATTTCAAACCTATGAATTTCACTCAAGCCTTTGGTGTGACACCGTTTTATGCTTGATTTAACTCAATAATAGACAACTTTATGGCATGGAGTGCATGGACAGCAGGATGGCTAAAACTTGTTATCATTCATATTTTATGTTTCTAGATTGTTGGACCTGCCTTTGTAACTCTGATTGAATGAATATAACATATCTTTTTGAATAAACTCTTCTTTTGGTCGTTTTCTATGATTATATTGTTGTATCCATGAATAAATACCCCATGATTAGCTTCTGCTGGCTATAAGTTAAAAATTGGGGGTTATTACAGGATTGGTATCAGCGCCATGGTTATAGAGAACAAGGTCAAAACCTTAACTATAACCACATTCTTTTTTCAGCCATCAAAGTCCTCCGTGCCACTACATTCGAAACAAGTATGTAAAGATACATATCTTTTACTCTCACATAAACAACCCCAACTTATGTTATTTACAAACTAGGTTGTTATCAGAACGATGTCTTCTCCCAACCGCTCTACTTTCGATATCGAGGATGCTTTTTCCTCTATGAATATTCTTAACTATACTTCGGTCTCATCAGATTATTTCCCAGTTTCATTGGGAAGCAATTCTTTTAACTCTTCGGAAAACTCTACAGATAATATGATCCCACCAGTATTCTCATCTTTCTACAATAATCCTTATTTGAAGGACGTACAAGCATTTTATGCTAAGGAATTACCTATTTCATCACCAGATCCTATTACTCCACCAGCTATTTTGACTCTATCTCCGATATTACCACCATCACTACTATTTAATCCTCGATATTTCTTTATTCCTGAAGAACTATTACCACCTAAGAAGCGAATCCATTCCCCATCTTCTTCCTCAACTACGTTATCTAATTCATCCCGGAATCAAACCTGTGATTTGGTATCACCATCTTCCTCAGTTTATACTCCTACCCCACCTCAAATATTTGAAATAGGAAAAAGTTCAGTTAAGATACATCTGAAACATCATGAGGAACAAATAGAAGATATTTTGAATTACTTAGATGAACTCTCTTTTCACCGTATCGAGAAAATGGAGGAAGGACGTATTGATAGAATGATCATACGAAGGAATAGTGACGAACTCAAGAAAATCCGTACTCAGATTATCAAACTTCAAAAGAAGCAGTTAGGGCAAAAGGATAAGATTGCCTTTGCTTACTATAGAATTTCCAATCTTGAACAAATCATTGAGAAAATCCAAGCTCGTCACCAAACAGATCAGGAGGATCTTTAGGATGTCATCTACCGGCTCAGAATCAACAAACTCTTAGAATAGTTATAGCTTTATCCTAAGCCACGGGATGTGTGGTATAAATAAAAACGCTTGTCAAATCTTGACTATGTACAGTAAAAAGGCAAGTTATTTATAAAGGAAATCCCATTTCATACCTTATTATTTCCAACTTATCTCTCTCTTCCATCATCATCTCCATCATTTGTATCATTATCTCCGTCTTCATGAATCATACCATAATTTCTAAGTGCTTAAAATCCAAAAATAAGTATTTCTCTTTAAAAATCTTAAGCATCACATTTTCTTTAAGTGTTACCTTTCTAAACTTGTGATGTCATTCTTACTACGTGTTATCTTCAGTTGATAGAATGCCTCCCAAAAGAACGTCAACATCCGAAACACCAGCCATAACTTTAGATGCCATCCGGCAACTAGTGGCTGATAGTGTTGCTACTGCTTTGAAAGCACAAGCTGCTAACATGGCAAATACTGACAATACTAACAAGAACACCGGGACAAGCAGAACTCCAATAGCAAGAAAATATATATCACATCATTTTGGGTATATATATACACATGATCAGGATCAATGAACCCATCTGGATGAGCAACATAAACCTCTTCCTTTAGTGGACCATTAAGAAAAACCGTTTTAACGTCCATCTGATAGATTGGAAAGGATTTGTGTGCAGCGTAGGCAACAAAAATCCGAACAGCTTTCAAGCGAGCGACTGGTGCAAAAGATTCCTCAAAATCAATACCCTCTTCTTGAGCATATCCCTTAGCTACAAGTTGTGCCTTATTGTGAATTAGAGTATTGTCTTCATCCTTTTTGTTCTTCCATAACCACTTTAGTTTGATAACAGTCTTTCGAAAGGGATTGTCGACTAGTTCCCTGACTTCGAGTCTGTCAAACTAATGAAGCTCTTCCTGCATTGCCTCGATCCATGCGTGATCATCGATTGCTTCCTTAATGTTTTTTGGTTCTGCAGTACTCACGGTGAGCGCGAACATACACATTTCATGATTTGTTGCAAGTTGTCGTCTTGTCTGCACTGGCTTGGATGGATTTCCACGAACTTGTTCTAGAGGATGATTCTTGGTCCATCGGTAGTCGGATTGGTGACGTTGGTAGAATGTATGCATATTTGAATTATCAACATTGCGTGAGGAAGACTCAACAACTTCTTGTACCGGTGTACCGAATGGATTGAAAAATTCATAAGGTACAAACTGTGCATCTACTGCTTGATTAGTGTTGTTTTCCTTAGCATTAACAGTTGTTGTTGGAGTGATCGGTTTTGTTGTAGGTTGAACATTCACTGTAGGTTGTGTGTCCTGTTGTGTAGAATTATTAGAGAGAGCGAAAGGCTTTGACACATTTTGATTTCCTGCAGTGAAATATTCTTCGAACAAAGGACTGAAAAGAAAATCCAACTCTTGTTGTGACGAATCTGTTTTGTCTGCTGGAGGAGAACCATTTTGAACCAGCTTTGAACTTGAAGGTTCATTGCTGTGGTCGTGATTTTTAAGTTCCGAACAGTTATGATCAGAAGTCTTTTGTAGTTGGGGTACGAGGCCTGAACTGTTATGGTCAGACGTCATTTGTCGTGGAGATGCGAGGTTTGAACTTTTATGATCAAACATTATCTCCTTGATTTCATCAAAGTTGATATGAATGGATTCAACAATTAATCTGGTTCTCTTGTTTAAGACTCTGTATCCCTTTTTCGTTGTAGAATATCCCACAAAAATGCACGGATCCCTTTTCTCCTTCATTTTGTCAAGATTCTCACCATTCGGGACTAAGTAACAAGTGCAGCCAAAAATGTAAAAGTGTTTGAGAGAAGGTTCCCTTTCATTAATGATGTGGTAAGTTGTATTTTCATGTCTGGGGATGATGAGAGATCTATTATGGGTGTAACATGCGGTTGTAATTGCTTCAGCCCAAAAGAATAAAGGAAGTTTAGAAGCCGAAAGCATCGTTCGAGTAGCCTCAACTAGAGTACAGTTTTGTCTCTCAACAACGCCGTTCTGTTTAGGTGTTCGAGGAGTGGATGTTTGGTGTTTAATTCCTTCTTCTTTAAAGTATGCATGGAGTGTCTTGTTTAAGAACTATGTGCCTCTGTCAGTTCAAACTGTTATGACTTGAGCTTGAAGTTTACGTTGAATCATCTTTAGAAAGTCTTTAAGTACTTCTGGAGTTTTCATCCTTGGATCTCAGAAAGAGAGTCCATGTGTATCTTGAGTAGTCATCGACAATCACCAGAATGTATTTCTTTCCATTGATGGTTTCAATCCGCATGGGACAACATAAGTCAATGTGAAGCAAATCTAACCGTTTCTTTGATCTTGTAATGGTTAATGACTTGAAAAAACTTCTTTTTGTTTTACTGTAACACCCAGCTAAAGCGGAAATACAGAGTGTGACAGCATAAGGCACAAGCACATGATAATAGTACAACACCGTACATTAATTAAAACAAAAATAGTACATCAATACAAATTGTCTTAGCCGGACATCAGCTTTTAAACATAAGTTTTCAAGTTTACAAAAGTTTTGACTTGGTACACCAACATTTATTAAAGATGACACGAAATGATTTCATAAAGCATATGCCTTCACAAGAAACTTATTGTCGATCACCTAAAATGCATGAGAAAACGGGTGATGTCGTGTCATTTTATACACTTTTTCGGGGTCGTTTAGCCCCCTAAATCGTGCATTTATGCCCAAAATAGGTACTTAATCGTTCCTTTTCAGGTATTTCACATTTGGAATGCATTTGGAAGAATACACTGTGGACTTGGGTTATTTGGATAAGAAACGGATGAGCTCGGAACCTACACGAATCTCTCTTGAGATAATGTCCTCAGAAGCTAGAGACGGCGTCACCAATACAACGTGACGCCGTCACAACGTAGACCAAGACGGCGTAACAAAATCTCACGACGCGTCGCGCACACGATCAGGTCCCCCCATTCATCTAAATATTCTTTTCCTGACGGTGTCACGATTAAAATGCGACGCGTACAGCGTTTTCCTATATATAAAAACCTGAATTTAGGGTTTGAGTGATGTAACTTAGATTAAAAGAGTACCCACTGTCATGAACCTAGTTCGTTTAGCAGCTTTAGGCGATTTTAGGGCCTAAAACCCTAGTGTACTTCCTTTAATTCATGTTCTAATCAAGTAAGACTTATTTAATCATTTAATATGTCTTGTTGTGTGATTCTTATCTATTCTTGCATTATCTATAACATGCTTGGCTAAACTATCTATTGTGTTTATTTATGATTGTATGGAACCTAGAATGTAGATCTTAGTGGTGTTGCTTCTTGTGATGGATGTGCATGTTAGGCCTTAGAAAACCAGCTTTTGTCTGTATCGCTGTTGATATGTCTAGGAAAACATGATTGTGTAGAAAGGATACCATCGGGTAACAGTCTTCATAATACCTTGCCCCTTATATAGTTGATCTACTCTTAATATATTTCACATGCATTTAATATACTCTTACGGGCCTTGTAATAGTCTTCATACTACCTTACTTGTGCGTTGCCTTAACGGAATATTAAATAGACGGCGGGTTCGTGTAATTCGTTCATGACTTAGGAAATAATTACATAGTATCATTCAACTAGTGTGACAAAGCAACAACACTAGCGTAACCAATTAAGAATACACGAAATGGGATAATTAAGCAAATCTAGGGAGTAATACGTGATTAAATAAACACAGTCTTGTTATTCTATTGTTATCACAGTAGATGTAGATTATATTTTTAGTTAAATAGCTTAAAACCAAACACCTTATAATATATGATTTACTTGCTTTCAATAAAAATAAAACATACAAATAGCCAACCCCAAACCAAAATAATATCTTCTCTCATACCCTTAGAATTCTAAGTAGTACTTGTGAATCCAAGCCTTCCCAACCTATTCCCCGAGTGAACGATAACAACCCCCCGAGTCTTGCCCATACTACTACTACGACGATTAGGTGCTTTGCCTAGGGAGTTGTAAAACTTCATGTAGAAGTCCTACGACGACTGCATCAAGTTTTTGGCGCCGCTGCCTGGGGAATAGTTAGGTTTTGATCATAGTTAAACTTAGTTCTACTCGCTTGATTCCTATCAAGTGAGAATTTTAATTCCAAGTACATTAGTTTTCTTGCATACTATCTTTTCTTTGTGCCTTTTGTTTGTAACTCTTTCGTTCACTATCATGAGTATGAATGACCACTTACCTCACCCTTTCAAAACCACCATGAAACACAACCTTCCCATTCCAACGATATACCTTGATGTTCCAACAACATCAAGATGAATCTCTCTACGATGCATGGACTCGCTACAAGGACTTAATCTGAAAAGCCTCGCATCATGGCCTTAGTCTATGGTCCCAAATTCAAATCTTTTTCGATCATATTGATAGGTGTACCTAAATAGACATTGTCAAAAAGATCGAGAAGATAACAAGGTATCCTGAGAACGAGGATCCAAAACCCTCTAGCAAAATTAAATTCTCAGAAACCTTCGCAAAAATCACTTCTTTTCATGCCCCCGACTTCATCTCGCCAAAATCACTCTGTGTCAAATACGTTCGCACAATCTTCCCTAGTCCACCTCTTGTAAAGGAAAGTACATTTGGCTTTAAGCCTGGTATAAACAATAACCGAAACATCAAGTCCCGATATGATGTGGAAAATTCAAACCCACAAAGTACCCTACAAGTCCTCCCATCATTTGAGGAAAACACATCGCCCGTGACTTACCCGGATGAAGTAGAAGAGATTATAGGAATCCCGATTGAGGTAGAACCTTTAGACGAAACACCACTAGAGGATTTAAGCTTGAATACTTGTAATCATGACATTCCTCTTAGTTCTAGGGAAATTCATAGTTTTGATGAACTGGAGCCTCAACCACAACCCTTTCTTAGTTTCCCACCCTTAGAAGTAGATCTAGGAGAAGAAATAGGCCCCGAACCACCCATCAAACCACCTAGTCCGGATAGTTTTAGGATGAAGGAAGTAGATCATTTGACCAATCATACACCGCCTTCACCTCACGTGGCATCTTTCCAACCTAAGGATACGTATTGCTATTATCACCCATGTTTAGGCGACCCGAATAAACATTATGGATTTAAACCAGGTTTATTAGGACAAAGTGGATCCATAGGTGTTGATTTTTCGAATATGGAGATGATAGAAAATAATTGGAAATTAGAATCTAAGGAAGCTTCTTTTTTAGAAAGAGGACTTAATTCACCCGTTATGCCAAAAGAAGTAGAGAAGGTTAGGATTAAAGAAACACACCATTTGGAGCATATAATTCAACAACCAATTTTTCAGCATGTGACCCCTTCTCACAACAATGGTGTACACCGTTACTATCACCCGCACTTGAACTCAAGTGTAGGAGAACCCTCCCCTTTATCTGTTAAATAAGGGTAGAGTCAGGCTTGTGACTCGAACAAAAACAAGCGCTTTTTGGGAGGCAACCCAATATTTATTTTCCCGCATTTAGGAGTGTCTTGTGTTTTAATTCTTCTCGTTTATTCTTGTATGTTTGAAATATATTTTGTAATCGTGCTTTGTATGTTTTTAACTTCGTCTTATTAACAATCAAATGTATTTTGCATAAAATAAGTGTAGGAGAAATTATCCGGTTTATAAGAACCGATTCAAACATATAAAATAAATTGTTTAGATTAATTCGCGTCAGTTTCAATTCATATGATTGTAATGATTAATCTCAGGTTTTATGTAATATTTTACACATGATATGACTAATAAAATTGCGTGCAGGAAAGTTTTCAAGAAAAACGAAGAAGAAATCTCCACAGTGGCTGGAGACGGCGTCAGGATTTATCCTGACGGCATCACGCCCCCAGCCACGTAAAAATTCGACATTATTCTATAATTTTTGAAAAATAAAATGTGCAATATCTAAAATTTGTAATTTTCTTGTAAACTTGTAGAAACCTATGATTATATAATCACTTTCATCCTATCTCTAATGCTTTCATAAAGTCAACCCTAAAACAAGTTTCGTTGTATATATATATCTTATCCCCCCCGATTTAAACGCCAATGGTGTAGTTGTCTTTGTCATTGATTTACAGGTTATATTTGAAAAGAAGAAGCTTGGAAGATCTTAGGATGTTTTCATTTGACGATTCTTGGAGGACGATTTAACCAGTTATCATTTGTTTCTTCTCCATTATTGAGCAAACCAGGGGAGTACTAGTTTCTTTTACTTATTTTATTTTCCCTTTATTTGTTTTACGAGTACTTTTAAAGAACATTAGGGACAATCTTCAACTTAAGTGTCGGGGGAAATAAGCCTTAGAAACTATTTCTTCAATTGCAATTTGTTTTGTCCTTAAAATGATGGGTAATATATCGAAACATAGCATAGACGATAATTTTAACCAAAATTTAAAATTTTTATGACACATACTGATGAAAACCGAGTATTATTAGCGTCTAATGCATAGGAATTTATATGACTAGCACAAAAACCCTTAGAATTCCACCTCAAAAATGTGAGGTTCGCCTTTAGATCTATAAGAATTTGGGTATCCATTTTTGATACCCAAGATAGTTTATACCTTTAGTTTTTCTTCAAGTTAATGGATACGAATGCAATCATATGTGTCCCATTCCTGTCGTTAGCGGATGTGTACGTATGGTCTTTGTCACCTTTTATGGAGCATTGGTATCAGTATTAAATTATATGAGTGTACCGGTAGTGTATTAAATTCTAGAACTTGATTTTATGATGCATCCCGAGACCGCATAGTGAGAATTAAGATTTGCTAAATGATAAGAGGCACTAGGATTAATCCATGTTTTAACCTGTAATTGTTATGATGGTCACCTCGATCATATAACTATCCCACACCCTTGTCATGCACTCATTTTTAGTGCAGGATACCCCTAGTGAAACCCTCCGAGCCTATCTTTTTTCACGGTTTTTATAATTTTCTGGTTAATCCAGACTATTAATGAAGAGCATTGTCACCCTTGAACCAGTTGTTACACCGAAATTGCTTTAGCCTACCTTGTATGTACTCACTTTTAGTACATTATAGTTTTAAAACCCAGAGTAAATTATTTGAGCATCAACGGTTTGCTTAGTCTTTATCCTTGTAAATACAGTTTTGGGACGATTGGGATTCATGGTAGTATTTATTTCGCAGAAGAAAAGTTAAGTCAATACCCTCATATGTTTATCAAATGATCTCTATGTTAAGTTGATTCACCTCAAATCGGGTCATTAGTTAGATTGTAATTATAAGTTCTAAAACTCAAGTGTAGGGGTACATTTATAAGCCCCAAGTGATGTATTATGTTCAAAAAAAGAAGAGAAAAATATAAAAGAAAAAGATAAGAGATTGATGTAGAGTTGTGTAGATCTTTGTCCGAGTTCTTGGCTTAGCAACCAAATCAGCGTGTATTCTTATAAATAATTAGCTAACCCTTTCACCCCAAATTCACCCAAAAATGCCACCCCAAATATATCCCATCCGTTTCCGTTTCCATTAATGTTATCTTACACCTACACCCCACAACCCTTTAAAAGACCTCTTTGATAGTAATGACTAGTACTTGCGTCTAGCGGTGGAGGTTTGATCCTTTACCAAGCCTATGGTAATTTATATGCTATGACAGGTAATGAGTGTTAATTTTTCGTTTCCAATACTATTATAATTCATTATACACCTGAGTGAAAGATAGAATCCAAACACTTATGTGAGGTGCTAGTATATACTTTCCGTACTTTTAATTACGAGGTCTAGAAGGTTTTGTCGTAAACTGCTTTTAAAGAGTAGGTTAAATGCCCCCAATATTGCTATTGTCTAGGTAGAAAAGCCTATTTGCTTGAGGATAAGCAAATCCCAAGTGTAGGGGTATTTGATGAGGTGTCATTTTATATACTTTTTCAGGGTCATTTAACCTCCTAAATCATGAAAATATGCTCAGATTATGTGCTTAATCGTTTGGTTTCATGTTTTTAGCACTTGGATGACATTTGAAGGAAATACACATGACTTGGGTTCATTTGGAAAAAAACAGACAAGACTACAACTCTACAGGAATTATCTTGAAGAATTGTGCAAATAGAGCATGGAGACGGCGTCGCAGACTTTAAGAAACGGCTTCAGGATTTTCAAAGTGACGACGTCATAGATTTGGTGACGGCGTCAGGACGTAGCCGACTTAAAGTGGCTCTAGAAGATTCTACGTGGCGACGGAGTCACGATTTCAACACGATGCCATCGCGCCACTTTTCCTATATATACAAAACCGATTTTAGGGTTTTAAGTGTGTAACTTTTGGGAGACGAACCCAAACTTTTATATTCGAGTTTGGAAGCTTTTTAGGCCGTCTTTAGGGCCTCAAAACCCTACTATAATAGCCTTAAGTCCATGTTTTAATCAAATAAAGTTCATTTATCTCTTTAATCTTTCAATATGTCTATGTATTGTTTGATTGATTTGTGTTCTTTACCTTCTTATAACATGCTAGGCTAGATCCAGTAGTATTTACTTATGATTGAATGGAACTTAGTTTATAGATCCTTTTAATGCTGCTTATTGTTATGGATGTGCGTGTTAGGCTTTAGAAAACTAGCCATAAGATATTAAATTGGCATAGACGTCGAGGGAAACGCGAGTGCGTAGAAAGGATACCATCGATAACAGTCTTCATACTACCTTACCCCTAATATGGTTGATCCCTCTTAAGATATTCCAAATAAATTTAATATACTCTTAGTGGCCTTGTAATAGTCTTCATACTACCTTACTTGTGCGTTGCCTTAATGGAATATTACATAGACGACGGTTCGTGTAATTCGTATAAAGACTAAGAATACTAAAAACAGATCATCACAATTGTTACCAAGTCCACATGATTAGAGAGAAGAGCAATCTGAAGAGTAATTGCATGATTAAGAAAATATGTTCGTCTATCGTAAATTTCTCACCAAAGTAGTTTTAGATTTATTTGTTATTATAAAGTTAAAATTAGTGAAACAAACCAACCTCTCAAACCATGATATTTACTTGCTTTTATAAAAACATAAAAATACAAGAAGAATCGTCTCTCAACCCCATAGACATTTGTTAGATCATGTTCGAGACTTCCCAACCTATTCCCCTAAAGAACGATAACAACCCTCGAGTCTTACCTTAATACACTACAACGGTTAGGTGCTCTGCCTAGGGAGTTGTAAAACTTCTTGTTGAAGTCCTACGACGATCGCATCAAAGCATAACTTTTTTTTCCAATTTTATTTTGCGCGAATGCCCGATCACGCTACTCCATTGGAAGGCTGCTGATGACATCAAATAAGGTCATAATGTTAGCATTATTTATCCTACTAATATTTCTTGTTTTATAATGTTTTGCATGAAATTTGGTACTTAATCATTTATATTTGTTAATCTCAGTAAATATCAAGTAATTAAAGAAATATAGAAGAAAGGAGTTGTTTTGGAGCTTAAACGAAGAATTCAAGAAGTCTACTGTTCCTGACATTCAATAAGCCGTATTATTCTAGATCCTATACGCCGTATCAAAAGACTTAGACGAATTTAAGACCATTGCCTGACTTTGAAGAATACGCCGTATCCAATTCATCAGATACGCCGTATATGAAACCTTGGTCTACATTCAATGTAACACGATCTCTAGCCTATACGCCGTATCCAACACAAGATATATGCCATATAAAGAAGCCAACCAGCGAATATTCCAGAAGATTCAAGCGTAGAGCCCACTCCAAGTAACTGGATACACCGTATCGAAACCCTCGAATATGGCGTATCGGGCATTTTTCAGAGCTTATAAATACCGAACCCTAAAACGAATTTCAGCATGCAAGTGAAGCCTTAAACCACTAAGTCAACTAAGAGACGTTTGTAGAAGCAGA
The DNA here is from genome assembly GCA_026074375.1 of Tanacetum coccineum. Classification (NCBI taxonomy): domain Eukaryota; kingdom Viridiplantae; phylum Streptophyta; class Magnoliopsida; order Asterales; family Asteraceae; genus Tanacetum; species Tanacetum coccineum. Next base: position 24,891 of record BQNB010000675.1, on the reverse strand, counting down.
AAAGGCCAGCAAAGAGCTTCAAGATCATTTGGAAACTCTTGTAATCTTCCCACAACCCAATACGCGTTCAGTTATCGTTCTTTTACTTTGATCGTTCATATATGAAACCGTATGTATTTTTACAATGACTATTGGCTGATACCTTTAATCGTTCATATATGAAACCGTGTGTATGTTTATGAAAGATTAATATTTGGTTTGTCTATCTCAATTGTTTATTACTTGTTGCATGTTAATTATGTTTATCACATGATACTTATTTATGTTTAATTCTGAGTTTAATCCATTTAACTGGATCTAGTGATATGGAACAAGTAAAGTAGAGTCCAAGATGGAACTTCATATAGCTTATGTATACATTGGAATCATAGGATTATAAATTAAAAGTCCTTGAGTGCCTCCTTAGTTTAAAGAGTGGTATACTAAATGGTGACTTAGGATTTACAAAAAAACAATAACATTATGTGCTTAGGCTTAAGTCACGAAGGACTATTGACTACCAAGTGCAGCAAATGTATGTGATTTGAACATAATGGTAAAGTCCTCGGATTAGCTAGGTATTATGATATTCCCAGAATTGGACACCTAAGATAGATTATAATTAACGGATGTATGCTTATGAGACGTTCATTAATCGTGACCGGATTAATTGAATAACGTTTAGGGAGAAGAACCACCTAAACCTTGCTAATGATATAACACCAACAAAGTAATACAATCATTGCACCATAGACAATACCTACATTTTATTAGAATAATCATGGCTGATATGTTTTCCTTATATTTGTGCTAGACGGCTTCTCTATCGTTTGTTATCTTCTTGTGTGTGTTTACTGCTTTACTTGTCATCAACTTAGGAATATAATAACCAAAACCGTGCCAGTCTATCAGGCTGAAAACCCCAATTTTTCATGTTAGTTTAGGTTTAGATAGAAAGAATTAATTAGGACTAACATAGAATAACTAAAAAACTTGTAGACATAAGAATTAACTACTCGCTCTTAAGTGATCGTCACCCTAACTTACCAACGAAGCTACAACGATCGAGCACAAACTGCCCCGTTAGTGTTGTTTTAGGTAAGTCGACAAAATATAAATAGTAAAACGAATAATATAAATTACCTACACACAACGACACATCAGCTGCTAAGTGCCAGTCTGTACGAGGATGTTTTTTGTCTAACTTTTATGTTTTTTCACGATTGGAAGTAGTTTTGAATGAGCAATTTTGTCGTTTTCAGAAAGACAAAACTTTATCGAAAAATATTTAAACACAAACATGGAAATTTTGCATTTGTTTTAACCTGACTTTTTTTTTAATTTTTAACCTGAAGTTTTCAAAATTTAAATACAAAAAAGCTCGAATTAGGAGTGTCATGTGTTTTATTCTTTTCATTTTATTCTATCATGTTCGAACTCTATCTTGTAATCATGCTTTGTATTGTTTTTAACCTCGTCTTAATTTTAATCAATGGTATTTTGTAAATAATAAGTATAGGGGAATCTATCCAGTTTTTGAACCAAGTTTAGACATGTTAAATAATTTGTTTACATTAATTCGCGTCAGTTTCGAGTCATATGGGTAAAGTGTCAAATCTCAGGTTTTATGCAGCTATTTGTACAGGAATTAACTTATGGAATCAAGTGCAGGAAATTTTTCATCAAAAACAAAAATTTTGTTTTCACAGAACGTGGAGACGGCGTCACGATTTACATGCGACGCCATCACCACGACACTTGTGACGGGGTCAGGATTTTCCTGACGGCGTCAAATGCCCAGGTCCAGAAAACTTAAAGTTTTTAATTATTTTTGAAAATAAAACTTGCATAACATTTAAAATATGTACTCTTCTGTTATAAACCTGCAAAACCTAATGAGTTTAACAAATTCTCTCATCCTATCTTTACTACTTTATCGAGTAAACCCTAAATTCACATTGTATATTAGTAAATCACATATTTTATGCTTGGTATAGTTGTTTTTGTCTTTAATTACAGGTTATATTTGAGGAGAAGAAGCTTGGAGAAGCTTGGAAGTTCTTAGGAAGTTTCTTTGGATGATTCTTGGAGGACGATTTAACCAGTTATCGCATGTTTCTTCTCCATTATTGAGCAAACCAGGGGAGTACTAGTTTCTTTTCCTTGTTTTCTTTTCCCTTTATTAGTTTTTACGGGTACTTCTATAAAACATTGGGGACAATGTTCAACTTAAGTATAGGGGGGAAATAAGCCTTAGAAACTATTCTTTCATTTGCCATTTTCTTTTTCCTTGAAATGATGGGTAATATATCGAAACATAGCATAAGAGGCAATTTTTACCCAAATTTAAAATTTTTTATGACACATACCGACGAAAACCGAGTATTAATAGCGTCTCATGGATAGGAATTTATATGACTAGTACAAAAACCCTCAGAATTCCACCCCAAAAATGTGAGGTTCGCCTTTAGATCTTTAGGAATTCGAGTATCTAGTATTGATGCCCAAGATAGTTTATACCTTTAGCTTTCTCGATTTAAGGAGTGAGCAGTCACATGTGTCTATTCCGTCGTTATAGATGTGTACGTGTGGTCGTCGTCGCCTTTTCTGGAGCATTAAGATCGGTATTAAATTATATGAGTGTACCGGTAGCATATTAAATTCTAGAACTTGTTCTTGTGATGCATCCCGAGACCGCATAGTAAGTATTATGATTTTCTTAATAAGAGGCATTAGGATTAACCCATGTTTTAAACCTGCAATTGTTATGATGGTCACATCGATCATATAACTATCCCACACCCCTTAGCTCATGCATCCTAATTAGTGCAGGATACCCCTAGTATAACCCTCCGAGCCTATCCTTTTTCACGGTTCTCGTAATTTTTTGGTGGATTCCAGATTATTAATGAAGAGCATTGTTAACCCTTAAACCAATCGTTACACCCAAGTTGCCTTAGCCTACCTTGTATGTACTCACCTTTAGTACATTATTGTGTTTAACCCAAGTTAATTATTGAGTACATAGTTGCTAAGTCCTTATCCTTGTAAATACAGTTTTGACGATGGGATACAAGGTAGTATTATTTAGTGAAAGAATGGGGAAGAACGTTAAGTCAAATACCCCTATCTATTTTTAGAAGATCTCCATGTTATTTTGATTATCCACCTCAATCGGGGTCATTAGATAGATTGTAAAATATCGAGCATGTGAAAAGCTCAGTTATGTGTGGGGTGGGGGGGGGGGGCGGGGGTACGTATTATAAACCCAATGTGATGTATTATGTTATAAAAAAATGAGAAAGAAAAAGAAATAGATTGATGTAGAGTTGTGTAAAGTTGTGTCGATCTTTCGTTCTGCGTCTTGCTTAGCAACCAAACCAGCGTATATTCGTGTAAATAATTAGCTAACCCTTCCACTACAAATCCACCCAAAGCCACCCAAATGTATCCCATCTGTTTCCGTTTCCATTATATGTTATCTTACACCTACACCCTACAACCTTTTAAAATACTCTTAGAATCAAGAGTAAAGAATAATACTTGCGGCCTAGGCGGAGGAGATTTTTTGATCCTTTACCAAGCCTATGGTAATTTATGTGCTATGACAGGTAATGAGTGTTGATTTTCTGTTTTCCCCATATGTTATAATTTATTATACAACCGAGTGAAAGAGAGAATCCCAAACACTTATGTGAGGTACTAGTATATACTTTTTGTGCTATTAATTACAAGGTCTAAAATGTTGTGTTCTAAAATACTTTTAAAGAGTAGGTAAAATGACCCCTCATATTGTTATTGTCCAGGTAGAAAAGCCCATTTGCTTGAGGACAAGCAAATCCCAAGTGTAAGGGTATTTGATGAGGTGTCATTTTATACACTTTTTCGGGGTCGTTTAGCCCCCCTAAATCATGCATTTATGCCCAAAATAGGTACTTAATCGTTTCTTTTCAGGTATTTCACATTTGGAAGGCATTTTGAAGAATTACACGTGACTTGGGCTCATTTATAGAAGAAACGGACGAGACTACAGACCTACACCAACATCTCTCAAGATAATGTCCTCAGAATCATTGAGACGGCGTACAGAAACAACCTGTACGCTGTCACAAACAAAGACCAAGACCGCGTCATAAAAAAACAAGATCTCACGACGGCGTCAGAGCACACGAACCGCCCCAAATCAGAAATATTCTCTTTCATGTGAGACGGCGTCACATTGAAACGCGACGAGCCGGTTACTCCGAATTTTAGGGTTTTGAGAGTGTGTAATACTAAAGAATAAAAAGAGGTAGTGAACCCTAGTTCATTTAGCAGCTGTTAGGGACGATTTTAGGGCCTAAAAACCCTATTGTACTTCCTTTAATTCATGTTCTAATCAAGTAAGACTTATTTAATCATTCAATATGTCTTGTTGTGTGATTCTTATCTGTTCTTGCTTTATCTATAACATGCTTGGCTAAACAATCTATTGTGTTTATTTATGATTGTATGAAACCTAAAATGTGGATGTTAGTGGTGTTGCTTCTTGTGATGATGTGTGCATGTTATGGTCCCTTAGAAAAACCATCTTTTGTCCTGTATCGATTGTTGATATTTATCTAGGAAAACGTGATTGAGTAGAAAGGATACCACTCGGGTAACATCTTGCATACACCTTAGCCCTTATAAGGTTGATCCACTCTAAATATATCACCTGCATTAATATAACATAGGGTCCTTGTAATAGTCTTCATACTACCTTACTTGTGCGTTGCCTTAACGGAATATTAAATAGACGGCGGGTTCGTGTAATTCGTTCATGACTTAGGAAATAATTACATAGATCATCACAAGTGTGACAAAGCAACAACACTAGGATAAGCAATCTAGGGAGTAATACATGATTAAATAAACAGTCTTTTATTATATTGTTATCACCAGTAGTGTAGATTATATTTAGTTTAAATAGCTAAAACCAAACCACCTCTTAAATATATGATTTACTTGCTTTCTATAAAACATAAAAATACAAAAAGAATCTTCTCTCAACCCTTAGAATTATGTTAGACTGTGATCAAGCCTTCCCAACCTATTCCCCGAGTGAACGATAACAACCCCCCGAGTCTTGCCTATACTACTACTACGACGATTAGGTGCTCTGCCTAGAGAGTTGTAAAACTTCGTGTAGAAGTCCTACGATGACCGCATCAATGGGTCAACTATGACAATAGTTGGCGAGTACACGAGTTTTATGAAAATATGGCAAAAACCCATTTATAAGTAAGTCCTTATGGCTAGAGTCCTGTAAATCTATTCTATTACAAGTCCCGTCCATACAAGACTTGTAATAAAATACATTCACCTACGCTTCCATGGATAAGTCTCAAAATGTAGTTTATAAAAGAATACATGATGGCCAAAGTCATAAATTTATCTCATACAAGTCCTGCTCATACAAGGCTTGTATCGTATAAATTTACACACAATACCATAACATATAGATATGCCAAATAATAGAAAGTCTAAATGTTCAAATCTACTTGGTTAATATTAAAGTACAAAGTCCAAGTAAAATGCACACGCAATAAATATAGTGTCAAAGAACAAATGAACGACTGCCCCTATATATAAATATTATGCAATTCCAGAACAGAGGAACGAGAGGTTGGCCGACCTCAAATAGCGCTACCCATAATATCTACACTCCTGTTCGGTAGAGCGCAACAAGTACGTATAATTGGGTAAGAATAGGAACCCAATCAAGAGGGACTTAGACAGGTGGGGAAAGAACATGATCCCAAACACCTAACACTATATCTATGCACTTTACGTATTCACACAGAATACGCAAAGTCTCGTTTTAATAAAAATAATATTAACCAAGTCTTACATATTAGAAAAAAATAATATGCGAAGTCCGACAATGTACAAATCTTACGTATATCATAAGATAATACACTAAGCTTAGTTTAGTTCATATAGTCCAAAAAGTTAATCAAACAGTACTAATCATGCATTCACCCCAAAACATATAAAACATTTGAAAGAGAGGGGCCGTGAACTCACCTTAGAAGGTAGGGTACGAGTACGAGAACGACGTTAACCAAGAAACGACCTAGGAACCCAACAATTGCGTGCCTCTACAATTGACCTATAAACAAAATGTGACACTTATTAGACTCCCGAAGATATGCTCGGACTCGACGATAAATATTGTTAAGTCAAAATACTAGTTTCGTCGTTAAATATACACTATGCCTATTGTCTCAAAAACTAAAAACTGACCCAAATTTTTAAGTCATAACGGACAACCAAATTACCAAGTTAAACATGCCCACTGGTCAAGCACTTCCAATATGTCAAAATACAGTGTCTTAGGTATCTCCTAGAATTTTTGCAGATTTTATAAAAACCTTTTACCCCGTCTAATTGACCCGACTTCGAAAATGGTCAAATCTAGACATATAAAAGTATTTTAATGATCAGAGGGTCTAAATCAAGGTTATATTAGTTAGGCCAATGGGAGACTCTAAATAACCCTTACAAGTATCTCCCACATCAGTTTCAAGTATAGATTTATCCTAGTTTATGATTTCTAGCCATTTTAGTACAAGGGTTGAAAGCAGATTTTTGGGCAGATTTGACACCTTTCACCATTTTGCAAATTTCACTAACCAAACGACCTCATATTTTTATAAATCTTACATTTCTGGAAACTAGACTCAAAGTACATGATTTTAGAATCTTGAACCATGTCAAAACACTTATTTATCATCAACTTACACCCCAATCAATATGACACAAAAATAAATTAGTGGGCTGATTGAAATTTTCTTTTGACTAAAACAAGTCAAACCACTAACCCATCATGCAAAAACGACCCAACCAACTCCCACAATCATATTATACAAGTATCAACACTAATTATATCCAAAAATCTCATTAGGTTCATGAATCAAAAGGCTCTTTTACATAAAAATTTACAAGATGTATCATAAATTTTAAAAATTAAGACTTTATGTCACTTTTCTTGCATAGATCTAGAAGCAAAAATAAGAATGAACAAACCAAAGTTTTTGTACCTTTTTATTACTCATTTAAGAGTGTTCTACCAAGAAAATAATTTATCTATAAAGATCTTACAAAAGTATGCATAAATATGCAAGAAAAGTCAAGAAAACCTCATTTTTAAAGAGTTTTGGTACAAGAGACATACAAGTCATCTTGTACCATGATTTTTACCTTTGATCTTGCTCCCAAAAATTAAAAATGATGGTGTTATGATGGTGGTTAGGTCATAGCAGCAGCAAGAAGAACCAAGGAGGAGAGAATTTTTTTTGTTTTGCTAGATCTAGAATGAAACTAGTGGTATTTGGGTTTATATAGGGACAAGGTTTGATGGTATTGGATTGCATGAAATCCTATTGGTTGTGGGTGAGGTTGGTCGGCCGCAAGGCAAGAAAAAGGAGATGAGGGTTTATTTTATGTATTATTAGGTATAATCTAGTTGTTTAGATGATATAACTAAAACGTGAAGTCTTAAAAACGCGTAAAACGTAATACCGGGTAACGTAAAAGTCTAAAACTTATAAAAATGTTATAAGTTATAAAAATAATTAAATTTTTTATTTTAAACATGACACGAGCATATTGGATGTTTAAACGACGATTATTCAAAAAAAGTAGGTCGTAGACACATTCGTTGACACATGTTCCTAATAATTGGGACGTAAACCACGAAAATGACACGGCAAGTATAAAACTAAATAATGACCTAGAATATTTATTTATTGTGCATAAGACTCTACGGTTGCTAACCTGAACTAGACGGTTGTCACATCCTCCCGCCATTAAAATGAATCTCGTCCCGGGATTCAGCGAGTCTCAGCCGAAGATTGCGCGCTAGAAAACAGGTGTGGGTACTTGCGCTTGATTCTCGTCTTCGAGCGCTCCCCACGTGAACTCTCAAAACCCGTTCGTGAAATCCCACCAACTTTAACAATAGGAATTCGACTTTGCTTTAATCTTTTAACGTCCCGGTCTATAATCTCCAATGGCTCTTCTATGAATTGGAGCTTGTCGGTGATCTTTAATTCTTTCAGTGGAACAACGAGCGTTTCGTCGGTCAAACACTTCTTTAAGTTCAAAACATGGAATACATTATGAATTCCACTAAGTTCTTGTGGTAGCTCAAGACGATAAGCTACCGAAACAACTTTATCTAGTACCTTGAAGGGTTTAGCTTCCCTCGCTTTTCAAAGCGTATTGTGCCCTTCCACAACGACACTTTGAGAAGCACTTGATCTCCGACTTGAAACTCTAACGGTTTTCTGCGGTTGTCAGCATAACTTTTCTGTCGGCTTCTAGCTGTCTTCAATTGTTCCTTGATTACCATGATCTTATCAACAGTTTCTTGAATAATATCTAGTCTCGTCAACTGTCTGTCTCCCGTCTCAAGCCAACAAAGTGGTGATCTACATTTTCGTCCATATAAGGCTTCAAATGGCACGCACTTTATGCTAGTGATGACATCAAATAACGTCTATTTTATAGCATCATTTATCCCATGTATTCAACCCATTTTGTATAATTATTGCAAAGAATTACTTACTTAATCGTATTAATAAGTTGAGAATTGCAGTCTAATTATGGAGTCACTCTCGCGTGAATATTAGCAACAAGGCGCGCATTTGGAGCTTATAAACAAGATATTTTGAAGATTGATAATTCTCTGCCTCTACCCAAACACGATCCGATCCATCAAGGCGCGAATACGGCGTAAGCCTGTGCCTGTACTTACCAAAGACCACAAAGGAAACAAGCTCAATACGCCGTATCCAGAAAAGCTCAATACGCCGCATCGAAGATATAGTATGTGAAGATTCTGGAAGATATCAAACGTGGTCCCTACTTCAAGAAACTCCAATACGCAGTATCCAAACCCTTGGATACGCCGTATCAAACCGTTTTTCGACGGTATAAAATACAATAACTCAACTCTATGAGCTTTCTCAAGTGTAGCTAATCATATTCTTGATATACCTAAACCATAAAAGTTGATTTTCAGAGGAGAAAAAGAGCAGAAGAAGACTTTCACACAGACTCATTCACAACCATAGAAACAAATGTGTAATTTCTTAAACTTTTGTAATCGTACTATAGTTTTCTGTACATCGTCAACTCGGTTAGTTTTTACTGGCTAAAACAATTACTCTTGCTATACAATTATGATCTCTGAAGGCTAATACCTCTTTGGGTATTAGCCATTATACTGACAAATCTAAATGTTTGCATTTTTGTTTAACTAACTCGATTGAGCTTAATTTATCGTTAATGCTTGTTCTTATTGGTTTACTAATTTCATACTTCTTTTACTACTTTTGTATGCGACCTATCATTCAACTGGATCTAGTGATACGGACCAAGTAATCTAGATGCCGGGATAGCTCTCCATATAGTGATTTATACATCTAGAATCATAGGATCACAAGTATTGTCCTTCTAAAATCGTGCTAAGGATACGCTTCTGGCTTAACTAGTTAACAGAAACTGCCTTTGGTTTATTAAACATGTTGACTAGAAGTGAACAAAATAATTTAACAATAATGAGTACTGATTCATTGAATAGTGACAATGGACTACTACAGTAATGAAGATTGTCCATTAAGTAGGTAAGTGAGTAAAGTCTCTATGAGCTAGGGTTTAACAAGATCACCATTGCTTTAATCCCTAAGATAGATTATAATCAGCAATATGGATGCTTTATGCGGATGCGTTTAATTGTGACAGAATTACAGTGTCTAGTCATATGATGAAGTCCCACCCAAGTACAAGACACTGTATTATCCCTTCGAGAGAAGTAATCATTACACTGGAATAAACAAAGCAATTCTAATCAGCAATAATGATGGGCAATACCTTTTTCTATCATAAAGCTCGACTACTCTTTTATCTTCTGTTAATTGATTTGCATGGGTTAAAGTGTTTTGAAAATGATTTAGTCACCAACCAATCCCGTGCCAGTCTCTCAGTCTGAACCCCCCTTTTTACCCGTTAGAATTAGGATTAGGGACACACACACACACACAATATTACATGAGTTTAGACTTAGATTAGATTAACTTAGATTAGATAACCTAAATATACAAAAAATTGAGCAGAATTTAACCTCACTTCAAGTGTTCGACACCCCAACATACACGAATCTACCACCGACACGGGTACACTGCCCGATAATGTGTTGTTTTTGGTTAGACGGCAAAATCTAAAAATTTAAAACTTGGAACTATCATGACATAAACACCACACAACGACACATGGAAAAAACAAAATATATATAAAAAAAAAAATAAACAAAGTTTTTGGCGCCGCTGCCAGGGAGTGAAAATTAATCTTGATTTTTATTTTATGTTTTGGTTTTTAACATTAGATTAGATCTAACCCTTAGAGTAATGTTAATTAGATTAGTGTATATTCTTGTATATTCTGTATATTTGTTAGTTTAATTGTTTGTTTATATATTTGTGTGTTTAATTTAATTGTTTTCATAATACACTGTTCTGATAGATACACTTCATAATACATTGTTCTGATAGATACACTACAAGAAAAAAAGGGTATTTAGGAGGGTGGAAAACCGTTTCAAAAAACCGTGCCAAATGCTATTTGGCATGGCTTTGGCACACTTTTTGCTCCGTCCTAAATATGAGAGTGCCAAATGCATTTAGGTCAGGTTGAAACCGTGCTAAATAGTATTTGGCACGGTTCATGGGACGAATTAAGTTTGGGTTGCATGAGTAGAGTATTGATATCACGACGATAATTTCCGTTCCATATGGGCATTTGTCACACTTACAATATCCCGTGCCAAATGTGTATTTGGTACCAATTTAGTTCTAGTGCTGAATGCGTATTTGGTACAGTTTTTACTTATCGAACTGTTATTTCACCTTTAGAAACCAGACTTAAATACAAAAACGTACCAAAAATACATCGTATTTGTAATGTTTTGCATTATATTGTGCAGGTCACGGAATCGAAGAAAATTTGACAAACAACGAAGGCTAGAACAGCCAAAAGCGAGACGCAGCGGACTCGCGAAAAGAGCGTGATGAGCCAAAGTCAAAGCCAAAAGTCAACCAAAATCAACCCCGACAAAGTCAAAGTCAAAGGCGGAGCCGATATCGAAGAAATGTTAAATTGGCCAACCCGTACCATCCTATATGTAGACTGGGTCACTCCTATTTAATACATACAAGAAACTTATAAGACTTACCTTTCCATTAAAGCCCCAAATTCTCTTTTATAATAGTCGCCCAAACAAATCTAACAACACAACCATAACCCAATAAAAACACCATTAACCCTTAACATATTACACCTTATACACCTTAACTGCGTTAGTCCTTTAAGGACTAACCGTGCAATGCCACATAATACCTTGAAGGACCAAAACTGCCAAAGACCTCCAAACTTTCTCACTACAAGGACCTAAACTGCAATACAACAATACAAGGTTAAGGGCCAAATTTGCCAATCCACAAAATCTTTACCCTGCTCACAATTAAAACAAACAGAACAACCTATTTACCCGCCAAATCCCCCAACACCACTGTTCATTATCTTTTTGCTTGCTTTCCTGCAACATAAGATAAAACCACCCATCCCCACCTCACTAAACACCAAATCCACTGTGGCAATCCTAAGTGACACCATTGGACAATGAAACGAAGGGTCTTGATGATTTTACTTGGGCACAAAGAAAAAAAAGGAAGGCCAAGATTGCTTTGAGCTCTCTCTCACACAACAAACACACAGCTGGAAGCACTCAGCAAAGAAGCACAAGAAGACCTAGTTATATCACTTAGTATAAATAGATGGCTCATTCTGCATAGTTATCATTTAATTTCAGGTCAACATTTCTATTGTTTGTGATCAAAAGCTTGTAAACAACAATTTGTACCATTTATACTACTTCCAATCATAAAAATTTCATTTAATTTCTGTCTTTAAATACTAGCGAATTTAACTTTTCCAAGTTTATGAAATTCAAGAGATTTTCTTTAACTACTTTGTATTTAAAGTCTTATCTGACTTTTCTAATACTGTTTTCATTTAGGCTCTTGTAATAAGCTCTTAAGCCATTAAAAGCATGTATATGAAAGCCTAGTATAATTTCTGTCTAAAAAAAACAAAAAAAAGATGAAATTTTAACATAACCTAAAATGCAAAGACCTAATCCACACCCCACCACCCCTAGAGAAAGCAACAAAGCACCCCCCAAATGCCCTACGACTACTCGGGTCAAGTCCGCCGACCCCCCCCCACCCTACAGTCTCTTGCTATCCCCACCCGCCCAACCCTCAGACAACCCCCCACCCCCCAAAAACCCTCCCTTCGACTTACCCATACATGGCCGTCCCATTATAACTCGCAACCATTGCCCCAACGTAAAAAAGAGTATCAAGCCATACCTCCATCAAGCACGTTGTGACCTTTAATGATCCTAAATTATACATTTTCTTTATAATTTCACTGTAGCATAGCGCTATAAATTGTTAGCTAACTTCCATATATTGCCTTATTGTTTTCTTTTCTATACTTATTTGTGTTACCCTTTGCTTTTGAAGTTATCTTATTGGTTAAATCATCTTGTTTCATTGTTCTTATTAATTCTGTCTCTTATAGCATTGTTACTGTTTGACTTATATAACTCCTGCACTTAAAGTGCTATGTATTCTTGATTTAAATTGCTATTAGTTCATTATTGATCTTATGTTTTCATACGCTGTCTAAAAAACACACACACACACAAAAATCAGCTTTCTAGTTGTCAAAATATTACATTTTGGCAAAATTAAAGGATATGTGTCATAGGGAGGGGGGGTGGGGGGGGGGGAGGTTAAGAGGTCAAACGGTCAAAATGTATTAAAATTCTATTTTGTCACTTTGCTATCTTTAACCAGTCCCTTTGTATCAGTATATTTTCAAAGATCTATTTTTCCAGATTATTTAACATTTTAAGGTTTGTGTTAAGTCTTTTTCTAAAAGGGTGTGTTAAACTGTGGTGGCAAAACAGTTTTAATAGCTTATTTGATAAGATTGTTTAAACCAACCTTTGAATGTTGCTTATGTGTTCTTTTTAAGTGTCAAATGCAATAGTCAAGTTCTTGTGGTTTACTTTTGTTCTTGTCAAACTGTCAAAGACTATTCAAAGAGTTTTTCTTTTTTTGTTTCTCAAAGGTTTTAAAAAAATCATTTATCAATTAAAAATTCATAAGATCTACACTAGGTTTTAGAAGTTGAAATTTCTTGCACAAGTAGGTCTTAGTATGGTGTTTAGCTGTTTAAGCTTGTTTTACATTCTTAACTAATTTTTCAAGCTTAAAATCAAGCCTGCATAAGCTACTTTGACTTTGTATGAAAACCAAACTCAGCATATACTGAGTATCACACATTTCAGCTGTTCAAATGGCTTTATTTCATAGCTTAAACACATTGGTTCAAACTGGTTTATTAAACTGATATTAGGAACTTTGGAGGATAAGCTTTAAGAATATACAAGTCTTTTTTCCATAAGGATCCAATAGGTTGCTTAAAATTAAGCCCTAAAATGCCCCCTTAGGCTGTTTGATGGGCAGTTTCTAGGATTTAGCTTATTGGCTTTTATGGGCTTATCAGCTTGTTTCTTTTGCTTATCTTTGCTCCAAGTGCTTATTAGGCTAGTTTTATGATATTGGTAGCTTATTTGACCTTAGGATAGAGCTTATTAAAGCTTGTTGCTTTTTAGCTTAAATTTTTTTAGTAGAAGACCTTTTAAGTAATCCTATCATTTTAGCTTATTTTAGCTCATCCTCTTTGCTTATTATTGTTTGCTCATGCTTATTAGGTTTAGCACTTTATTTGTTTAAGCTTATTTTCCCCTTTTCATTGCTTATTGTGTCTTAAAAAACCAAAAAGTTAAGCCAAAATTCACTTAGTTTTAAAAGAAAAAGCCAACTGTCATTTTTAAGCTCATTTTTTGAGCTTATTATAGCTTTTCAAAAATAATTTCAAGTTTTAAAGTTGTTAGTTTTCAGCTTATTTATAACTTTGTTTTTAAAGTTTTTCAAAAAGAAAAAAAAGGGAGTAGGGAAGTCAGGGGTGAGCAAGGCTCGAACCCCTGACCTCTACCCCACTTATCAACCTTCAATACACCTCACACACCAGCACACACAAACCAAACTGTCCAGGGACTTTTTTCGTTAATCTAGTAACACCCTTCATTTCCTTTTATACTCAATTAGCCCTTTAAGCTATTCAGCCATATTTAGCTTATTTTCAGCTTATTTAGAAGCTCTTTTTCAAAACTTTTATTTTTCCTGCATTCTACATGCCTTAAGCTACTTTCCTTGAATTTTTCATATTTTTCCCATTTCATTTAGTATTTTTAATGAATTTTTCTTTTTAAAACAGTTTTTAAATCATAATAAATAAAATAAAAGTCAAAAAAATAAAATTCTTTTTTTTAAAATTTTCTTTTATCATTTAAGACCTAGGAAAAATAAATTTGTTTTCGTAGGGTTAAAATTTCAAAATTTGGTTTTTTAAAGAACGGGTTTTGATCCCGTTTACGTTTTTCGTGTTTTTAAGCTTTAACCACTTTCGATTTTGGTCTAGTTTTCTTTGTTCTTACACATTTGAGAGTCACTTAGGGGTTTTTAATTCCCGTTAACGTTTTTAGCCCGTATCTTTAATTGCCTTTATTGTTTGCTTTCTTTTAGTTATTTTTTGCACTTTATTAGTAGAAATAGATTCCAAATCAAATCTTTGATTATTCAAGCATAATTCCCAAACCGATTCTCGATTTTCAAATTCACGCCTCGTCGGGAAGAACGACCCGGGTCCGGTTTTGAACTTTGTGGGTAACGAAGTGAGAGACCGATACTTCCGGTAATACTATACTACTATTATTGATATTATCCTATTTATTATATATTTATATATATTTATATGTATTAAAAGGAATCTGTCAATTTTTGGCGCCGCTGCCGGGGAGGCCGTGAGACGATTATCGAGTTGAAGTTTGTTGTGCCTTGAAGACCCTTCCTTGTGAAGTTATTTTCTTTATAAAAATATAAAAATACAAAAATATTTTTCATTTTCTTTTATTAGTATATAAAAACAAGAAAAATAAAAAAATAAAAACATTGTCCATAATAATAAATAAAAATCATCATCAATATAATGCTTTCAACTGAAGCATTATCATAATAAGTTCCCGAACCAAAGATCAAAAAACTTGCCTTTTGTGTCACTTGCGAGGTACGGCTCACCTTTAATTGATTAACAAACTACATGAGGGATATAAGGAGGGTTGTTCCAAGGAACTACGACCCAAAAGGAGAAGGTTTTTAATACCTTCGCGCTTTCTTGCTCCTCCGCTCCTTTGTGCGTTTTTATTTTAAAGAGCTACCGTGAAGCAAGTTGATTATTGGTTTAAGTTGTCTTATCTCATTTTGTCCTTTAATAAAATGAATTGTTTAAAAAACCTAAAAACCCAAAAATAATCTTCTTTTTCTTCTTATCCATTTAATTCTTTTCTTAACCCTCTATATTGTTTAATTCTTATGGCGTCACTCGATGATTGTTTGAATCTCCTCTTCACGTTTAAAGAGTGTTCGTTTTGTAGAACTTTGTATAATAAAGAATGTTATTGTTCGTCCAACCAATGTCATTGCTTTCATTGTAAAGATGCGTTATGAGATGGTTTTCTTTGTCGACGATGTACTTATATGAGGTGCGGAAGTGGTCTTAGCAAAGGAATTTGTTTGATTTGTGCTTCAAAATATGGAAATAATCCGAATCTGAATTCTTTAAATGATTCTCAAAATATTTCTAAAAACGTTTCACAAAGTCCTCCACCAATCACCCAAAATTGTTGTTACAAGTGTGAAGAACCGTTGGATGGCTTCTTTTGTCATCAATGTACTTGCAAGTCTTGTGGGAAAGGTGCTCATTATGGTTATAATTGTCCACCGACAATAATCAAACCATTGATGAGCTCCCACAGACTTTGCCAAGTGTTCATCCGACATGCAATTCTGGAGATGAGAATTCATTCACTTATGATTCCAAACCTAATTTTATTGATGATTCTCCTAACGTTTTCAACCCACCTTCGCAACCCTCGACGTATTCTTATGAGTTTTGTAGGAACGACACTTATTATGGTCATGATTGTTCACCTCATGTTCCGTTTACCTATAATCCGGAACCGTGTTACACTCAAAACTTTAATTTCCCACAAAATTTTCATAGTTTTCAACAATATCTTTGTTGTACCCGTTGCGGAGGCCCGCATGAGACTTTTCAATGTGATCAATTGATCTTCGATGAGCCTTATTGTGAAAACTGTGGGGGTCCTCATGAAACTTTTCAATGTCAACCGGTGAATGAAAATTATTATGTGCCAAATTTTTGCTATGATTCTAATTCTTTCGGTTTTGACCAAGTTCAACCCCCACAGTATCCCGTCATTCATCAACCTCCTTAAGAAACGACTGTGGAAATGTTGCAAGCTAGAGAAGACCTTATGGAATCTATAGAATCAATCCAATCTACAATGTTTGAGTGTGTGGCCTTTTTCAATGCTCAAAATGACCTTCTTAATTCTCAAAACAAGCTTATGGAGCAAATAACATCCATATGTGATATGGTTGGTCAATATATGCAAAAGAAGGAAGAAGAAAAGCGAATTGCGGAAGAGCAAGCGGCTAAAGATCGATATTGGAAGATTCCATTTGCTACGATGATGACGAGGACTATACCATTGCAATCACACTTGTTTCATCAACCAAGGAGCCCGTTAACTCTCTACGTATGGGGGACGAGCATCTTGACACTATTCTGGCAACAGTACTCGGTTATTTTTTTTTTTTTTACCTTTATTTTTTCCTTTTTTTTTTTTCATTATTCTTTTTTTTTTTTTTTATTTTTTTTTTTTTTGCTTCTTTTTTTTTTTTTCTCTTTTTAGGTTAATGAAGTAATAAAGTCTTAGTGTTGAGAAAACTTGTCCAATCCAAGTAAGTTCGAGGCGTATTCCCGACAGTTATGTGTTCTGGACTGTGCATTCTTGCAACACATCCTACCCCTCTTGAAGCTTTTCAAAAGAACATTGCTGAGATATCACAATCCATCCATGATTATTCTTTGAGTGATGACGATTCTTTCTCTAGTAAGGACATCGAGTATGTCGATGCATTACCTCCCGATGCTTTGATCGGCAGCTTAGAGGTGGTTGAGATTGTTATCCCGGAAGTGAAGTGGAGGATTGATATGAATTATTCTAACAATAAAAAAAACGATATCCTTCGTGAAAAATTATTGAATGTTAATCTTCTTATTGCTAACATCGAAGCATTAAAAGATAATCCCACTCCATCTTTCGATGTCATGACCAAGTCTTCCTCCACATATCTTAACCTTTTCTTGGAGGAGACTAACACATTTGATAATTCTTTACCCAAATCTGAAACTTTTCGCTTTAATCTGGAAGAGATTAGTAGTGGCAGTCCCATTACTCGTTCTGATTTGTCTCTTCCGGATTATGAAGCTTTCTATCTTGATGACAATCATATTGAAGAAAAGAGTAGTGGCAGTACCACTACTCATGTTGATTTTTCTCAATATGATTCCTTCATCTTTGATCTTTCGATAAATCCGTATCCTCCTGCCGATAGGAGTGATTTTTATCATGAGGAGTTCGCCGATGAACTGGCTCACATCATATCTCCACCGGAGTATAATCATTTATGCTTTAAGATTGAGCCCGAGCTGGGCAATCTTACTATGGATGTGGTGGGGGACATTTTTCCAACAAGAGAACCAAGAGTTCATGTGCCTAATGGTTTGCCCACCCATCCTACCCTTAATCTGGATTTCATACTTTCTAGTGAATCTCTTTTCGCTTATATTGTATGGATCTTTCTTCCCTTTCTCACGTATCCAGTTTCTCCTCCATATCTTCTCTCCTATGGGAATAAAGATTCCGTTTTTGACCACGGCATCTCCATTTATCATTCTTTTATGCCGGGTGTATCTCATCGGAGTGGAACTTTCATGCAATTCAATGTTTATCCAAACAACTTGAATGAAAGTCCGATGAAGATTTTATCTTCCACTTGCTCCCCTAATCTTATCGACTAACGTTTATCTTTAAGCATACTTAATAAAAGGCTTAGGATTTACGTAGAGACCCTTCGTAAAACAATGAGGACAATGTTTCATTCTAGTATGGGGGGATCTTTGATTTGATTATGCCTGCAGTCGTTGTTTTCATGTAATCCCATTTTTACCACCAAAATTTCAAAAAAATGAAAAAATTTAAAAATTTTGTCACAATTTTGACTTTCCTGCTGGGTAGAATAAGAATAAATTTTGACCCGATCGAGCGTGTTGAGCTCTAGCTTGTTCCTTAACTTTTAGGCTAAGCGTTCGCGAATATTCGCGAAGAACAAAAAATGATAGAGTTAAGTATGAGTTGGATGCTAAACAAGGATTATTTGGAGATCTTAAGAGCTCATGTATGTAATTTGTGGCTTTTTCTCCCATAAGCTTCTGACCGGATTAATATACGTGCTATTTTTGAAGATTAAACTTAAATTAACAATTTTTATGTAGTATATAGCAAAAATTTTAGCCTTAGTTCAAATTTATACTTGAATTTTTTAAAAACAAGTCTTCTCTATATCAAAAAAAATAAAAATGAAAAAACATAAAATAAAAATGATAAGTAATAAATATAAACTGTGGGCTGATAAAAATTTGCTGTATCTTGCTGGCTCACAATCGATGTTACAGCCTTCTAAAGAAAGCCCATAGTAAGAATAAAAATCCGAGACTGATAAAAGTTTGCTGTATCTTGCCGGCTCACAACCGATGTTGCAGCCTTCTAAAAAGTCGAGGGTTACAATTGCATAAATGTTTAATATTAAGCGTGAATTAATAAATAGATTTCTTTTTGTTAAATTTAAATATGCTTTTGAACTTTGACTATTCTATTTTATAAGCTATGTGTATACGGGAAACCTAAGAGTCTTTGAAACCTAAGGTCTGTGATTCCCGATACTAGTCTCTGTGGGGTGTCAAAAGCCTAGTCACTTAATCGCAAGGTTGGGATGTGCCGAGACGAAAGTTACTACATGGGATGATCTCGCCTTCAAACTCATTATTCTCGGGTGGAACGTGAAACATAGAATTTTGCAAAATATTGATCCAAAGTTGAAATTCAAAATAGCTCATACACCTAAGATATAATAATTGTTGGGAGTAAAAACTTCACAAGTTGCAAATATGAGTAGTGTTGGCATCTTAACTAATATTTAACTGTGATTTCGTTTTAAGCTTAGTTTGGAGCAAGTGAAAAGTCGAGGACGATGAATTTATCCTTTTTGGGGCATTCTTGGAGCAAAATGAAACTTGTTCTATGATCCCTAAAAGTTATAAAATAACGAAAGTCAAATGTTATAGTTAGTTGCTTAATATGAAAAGTACAAAAAAATGAGAAAAATGAAAAATACAAAAATATGTGTAGGAATAAGAGTATATATTTAAAAAATGGTAAAAATGGGGCTTTTCAAAACTTATGAGTCTTTAAATTCCCCTCGAAGAACACTTAGCTACTTTTCGAGGTTATTAGTCAAGAGGGATTGAGATTCTTAGTTTTCTAAGTGCTTACTTCATAGCATTGCGCGAGGACACGACAATGTCTTAGTATGGGGGATTTTGGTATGTGCTTAAATACAAATACCCTTTTCCATTAAAACCAGACTTAAATGACCAAAAATGTACCAACAATACCTTGTATTTGTATGTTTTCATCTATATTGTGTAGGAAACGGATATCCGAGAAAAGTACGAAAAATCAAGCAAAAATGGACAAAACCGAGCGCAGAATGGAAAAGCGTGATAAGACAAAGTCAAATCGAAGCCAAAAGTCCAAAAAGCCAAAGTCAAAGTCAACAAATTTCAACCTAGGGACCAAATTTTCCAGGCATTTCTGCCAAATCCCAAAAGTTATACACCACAAGGACGAATTATGGGGGGGGGGGGGCAAAACTGCCAACTCCCAAAGTTATATCACCGTAAGGACCTGATTTGCAACACCCTTATACACGTTTAAGGGCTACTTTTGCCAATTGCCAAAACTGTTATCCCCAAATGGACTTGTGGTGCAATATAAACATACAACTTGAGGGGTTCTTTTTGCCAACTCCCTCAAACTTCACCCCCTGCATCTAATCAAACAAAACATAGTACCCGGTTTTCCCGCCAAACATACCCAGACAACTGTTCATTGTCGTTTTGGCTTTAAACCTGCAACAAACTGCCAAAATCCATTAAACCCACTCCACCCCACACCCACATGGGCTTATGTCCACTTTGGCAATCCCCGAGTCCCTAATTCGACTAGGAAAGAGGACAAGAAATGGATGGATGAGATCAAAGACTTGGAGACTACTCAAAATGAATGGCCATGATGATGCTTGGACTTGTCTCTCACAACAAGCACACATGGTTCTGTCTCAGTAAAGAAACACATCTAGAAAAGGACAAAGGGACCAAAGGATTAAAGACCTAGCTCGTTTTCTATATATGACTCCTTGTAAGCCCATTGGGGCATCTAGCTTAATTTTAGTTAATAGTTTTCAGCTTAACCTAGTATAACTTAGCTTATTGTACTTTTCTTTTAAATCTTGTAATATTTTTAAGTTAATGAAAATTTGAAGTTAGTTTTAATCTATCTAAGTTTACTTGTGTTCAAAGGTTTTTCAAAAGATCTTTTAAGCTCTCACTTAAGCATTTTATTAAACTGTTTTAAGAAAACTCTAAAGAAACTTAAGAATTTTTTTTTTAAAAACCAAACCAAAAATCTCCCTAAAATCACCTCAGCTTTTATGGAAGATAAGCAAACTATGGAAGTGCTTATAGACCTACTAGCTTGTCTTTTTGACAAGCTAGAGCTTGTAGACTCTTTTATTTTCCCTGTTTTGAGCAAGGGATTGGTAAGTTTTCTTATTTTTCCAATTTTTGCATTTTACTGTAGCATTGCTTATTGTCTGCTTATTTTAGCTTATTACTGTTTATTTAAATGTTGTTTAATGCTGTTATACTTGTCTTATAGTTTTTTAGCTCTTAGTTTAAGTTTTTAGCTTTAAACTGCCTTGTTTAGTTATAAACTGCTTATATCCACTTTGCTTATTTAGTGCTTTTAAGTGCTTATTTTCTGATGAGAATTTGCTTATTTATGCCTTTTATGTTTATGTGTTCATCTATTTTTCAACAACTAACCTTAAATCACCTTTAAAAACAGATTTAAGCCTTCAAAATGGACCTTTAAAACTTAAAGGGGTGTTTGGGACAAGGGTCTAAAATGGGTCATTTTGTGTTCAAAACAACTTGGGTCACTTTGAACAAACTTTTTTAAACACTTTTAGTCAGTTTTTGAAAAAGTTTTAAAGTTAAAAATTGATTTTAAGGTTTTTCTAAATAACCCCTTTGAAACTGTTAGTCCAAAACAGTCCAAGGAGCTTATTTGGTTAGGGACATTTTAAAATCCTTTTTGAGTCTTGTCTTAGTATCTTTTTAGAGTCCTAATTCAGTTAAATTAAAGTCATTTTGGTTTCCCTTTGTTGTGTTAAAATCTGTCAATCTTTTTAGTCAAGCTTTTAGTTTTTAAACTGTCCATCTTCAATTCTAAATATCAGAGGTTAAAAAATGTTTTTAGTTTCTAATTTTTGGTGCACAAGCTCATTAGGAGCTTGTCTCAATCTGTTTTAACTTGTTTTTGAGTTTTAAGCTTAATTTGTAACTTATTTTTTTAACTAGCTTATTGTCC